>PVJD01002956.1:0-180290 GCA_004026545.1 Mormoops blainvillei
GTATTTTTAATTTATCTGTCTCCTCAAAGTTAGGCAAAAACAAGTTAGAAGCAAGCTAGTCACTTCTGGGCCAAAGCATGAAAAAGGAAATGTAAATGTTCCACATAATCTCTTCACCTTTGACAGCATGAGAATGCCCACTGCTGAGCTAGAGGAAAAGTAAGATAAAAAACAAAACCAAAGCTAGATTCCCAAGACAATTACCCTAGAGAATCACAAACCTACAAGACAATTTGTATGCATAAAAAAAAATTTGGTGGGGGGACAGCCACTGAGTTTTTAGGAGTTTTTTCTATTTTGGCACAATGCTGTATTATTCTAAGATGGCTACTTTGGTATTTATTTCTTAGAAAAGGTTATCACTATCTATTAAAATCTAATTATATCCAATTAAAGATACATTCTTTATTTATTACAATAGTCATTTTAGTTAAATAGATTATGCTGTCATCGCACTTTAAAAGCCAGTCTGGATAAAAAAATAATGTATGCATCCGGAACAAAGGTACTCTGACTTCTATCTTTTAAAAGACGCAGCAACATTTATTCCATGTAGACATAGAGCTATTTACTTTTTTGGAACCTGACGTTCAGCACTACAAAAATCCACCTCCATCTTGTGACTTTTTTGACAATTTTTACCTAACATAAATCAGACAAAATCTTAGGAGATGCTATTTCTGTTAGATTCTCCGTAATATAGGCATTAAGCAAAGCCCTATATGAATCTCAACACAGAATCAGAGTTTCTCACAAAAACTTTATAACATCAGTTTTCTTGGTCTTCTCCCCCCATTCCTACTTCTTCCATCTTGTCCAGAAGGACACTATAAATCTTTATACTTTTCCTGTTCACCACCTTCTAGGAGCAATATTAGATATCTCTGTGGCCATCTTCCCCATGTATTTTGTCTTCTTTTCCCTATGAAATAGTGCTTGAAAAGAAGATAAGCTATGGACTTTTTTTATGATGATGATATACCAGATATATCAATTGCAACAAACATACCACTCTCTTGTGCAAAGTTGATAATGAAGGCTATACATCTGCGAGGATGTGGGTATAGAAGGAATCCCTGTACCTTCCTCTCAATTTCTCTATGAACCTAAAACAGTTCTTAAAAAATTGAATAGGTGTACTTTATAATATACTTAACAAACATTTTAAAATGTTTTTGTAGTCCAAGTTGCATATAAAAAATCTAAATTATGTTCATTATACAGGAGCAGAAATTTGACACTAAGTCCTTAATATGATTATAATATAATATAATATGATTCATATTAAGGGTACTCCTTGTCCTTAATATGATTATAACATAGTTTCATTAATGTGGTATCAAAATAGTTTTGGAAAATAATATATATCAGTCTAGAATTTCAAATTTATGTGTTAAGAAAATTCCATTTAGCAGGAAACAAAACAGACTTGCCTACCTTCTGAGATCTCCTTTTAATTACTTCCAGGTCTCTATGTGATTATTAATAATACACCCCCTGGATGAGTAGCTCAGTTGATTACAGCATTGTCCGAATACACCAAGGTTGCATGTTCATTCTCCAGTCAGAGCACATACAAGACTCAACCAATGAATGCATAAATAAGTGGGGCAACAAATTGCTGTCTCTCTCTCTCTCTCTAATCAATAAAAAATAATTAAAATTTTATATAGTATACTATATAAAGATTTATACAGTAATCACATGGAAATAAGGGACAAGCTGACCATGACCAGAAGTGCAGGGGGAGAGGGATATTGGGAGAAAGAAGAGGAAGGGTCTAGTCAAGGAACATGTATAAAGGACCCATGGTAAAGGACAACAGCATGGGGACTGACCGAGAGAGTACAAGGTGGGTGGAGCACAGGAGAGCAGCAGGGGAAACACTGGGACAACTGTAATTGAACAATAATAAAAAAAGCTCTATAGATATAATTTGAGTTCACAGTCAACATCAATAGAGCAAAAAATTGTAAGAATATTTATAATTTTTATATGTATAAAATTGTATTATATATTACATATATATCCCACATATTAACCAAAATAAATGTGATAGCAAAATATTCTGAGCCAAAAAGAAGCTAAGGCACTATTTTACATATTTATGTTGATATACTACAGTTTTATACCTTCTGTTTTATAAATAAATGCATTATAACAAAGGCTTTAAACTCTCCTGTAGCAAGATACAGTCACCAAAGCCAATTTCACTCCAAATCCCTATGCTGAACCCAGAAATAAATGGGAAAAAAGAAAAGAAAAACTTCTTGAAAATTTGGTTTAGTTTCCCTTTATTGAGATATTTATTTATTTATTTATTCATTTATTTATTTATTTTCAGAGAAAGGGGAAGGGAAAAAGAGGAAACATCAGTGTGTGGTTGCCTCTCATGCGCACCCTCCTGGGGACCTGGTCTGCAACCCAGGCATGTGTCCTGACTGGGAATCGAACCAGTGACCCTTTCGTCATAGGTCAGTGCTCAATCCACTGAACCACACTAGACAGGGCCCTTTATTGAGACTTCTAAAAAAACCCCAATTGTACAGTAGAAGAAATATCACAAAACAAATGTCAAAAGACTTGATTAGTTGTCAAAGGCTAACAATGGGTGTTAACAGAATCTGTAATTTTGTGTATTGTGTTTATGAAGAACATGTTCAAATGCATATCTTTAATTCACTTCTGTGCATTTTATCTGACATCAGAAATGTATTATCAGTCAGATATCATTGCATGAAAATGGAATAAATTGCCCAAACCCATATCAGAATATTGCTACCACCCTTTTCAATCTGTTTAGGCCAACTTTCCAATTCGCCTTGAAGATGAGGGCTGGTTTAGATAAAACAAACAATTATTGCATGTGAATATTAAGATCACAACCAGCCAAAAATAGTTTATAAAGAATATTAAGTAGTCCATAAAGAAAGTTAAAATATAATATTTACTGAAAATACATAGTTTAAATTTACATGCTTTTACTTATTGTATAATTTTAATTAGGTGGTGTATATATATAAGTGTATGCATATGTACATACACAAATATGTATATATGATTTACATATACATGTACATGTATAAAAGAAGTAAAATGATTTAAACTAATCATTTCAAAATAAAATAATTGAATCTGAATGCCTCTGATCATTATAATGATCAATTATTATGAGTTAAATATATGTAATTTTCATAGCACAATCGCAAAGTCATGGATGCTCTGCTTATACAGACATCCTCCCTCAGCCTTACCATCCCCATAGAAGCTACAATCGAGCCTTCATAAAAATACTCAGTTTTGTAAAAGATGATACTGTTTCCTCCCTCAGAGTGGATCAGACTTTGGCTGAGCTTGGCCCATGCTCGAGTCGATCAGAGTGCCTTTCATGGTTACCTTTCATCCTATGTAAGAACGAGAGCAAGAACAGGGTTACACCTAACAAAGAAAGAAAGAATACGTGTGAGAGATAGTTAAAGATTATTCTTTTATTTTCAGATTCCCTTCATTATCAGTTTTACACCTTTTAGAGGTCCCAGTACATATTTCTGTATCTAAATTCCTGAGATGTTCTATTGTATGCTTATAATTAATTTCTGAATATGCCCCTGTGTCATTGAAATGATTTATTTATAACCAGCATAGTCTTAACTAGTATAGTTAATGTAACCATTTAATACCCAAGGAAATTGAGGCTTGGGAAGGTAAGTACCTTTCCTCAAAGTCATAAAGCTGTTGGAGACTGTAGACATCTTTTGAACTCGTGCCTGACTCCAAAATCTGTGTTTACTTTCTTATAACCAAGATTGGGATGAATGAGGGACTACTGATGATTTTAATGAACTTTTAAATTTCTTCTCTATTGTCTAAATTTTCTACAAAAACTGTAAATTTATGAATGAAAGTATAAAATTATTTTTAAAAATATTAAACCTATACATTCGACATCATTTTATTACTAAAAATTGAGAACTCGAGTTTTTAGTTTGTACAGGGAATTATGGATTGGGGTGTTGAGTTCTGTGAGAAGGGTGAAGTGTGTTAAAATGATATCAGAGACAAATTCCATCTGTTTTACCTCTGTTTTTATGTTTTTCTGTCAGTTGTATATATTCCCTATTTGCTTAAATGTATATGTTATGCAGTTTTGAGATGTAGCAAAATATTTTCCATTGGTTAGGTTAGTTAACCTTATTCAAATCAGCCTTACCTATATCCTGTTCGGGGACTTACTCTAGCAGGTAGTGAGAGTGGTTTGTAAAATCATTCTTCTTGAATTTCAAACATGTATCCTTTCCCTAAATGATCTGTTTTTGCTGCATATATTTTAAGGTTATGTTATTAGGTGCATAAAAATGTATAATTGATATATTTTCCAGATGGATTAAAACTTTGCCATTATGAAATATTACTTTTTAAATTTTATTAGTGCTTTTTGTCTTATGGTCTGATTTAGCAGTATAAATATAACTACATCAACTTTCTATTCATTGGTATTTTCATTATCTTTCTATATATTTATTTATTTTTAAACTTTCTGTATCCTTATAGATATGCTTCTTGTAAAAGCAAAGTTTTGTGGGGGGTTTATAATGGGATAACCTTTGACTTATAACTAGACTCCAATCCATTTACATTTATTCTCAAAAACACTTGATAACAATCAACTTTTCTGGACTGCTTTATCATTTTGATGACTCTGTTCTGTGTCCCTCTTTTTTATGTTCTTTTTGATTATTTTTTATCATCCTATATTTTATCCTCCCTATTTTTATTCTGTTAGGTTGAAATACATATATATGTGTGTATACATATGTATATATACATATATACTCTATTTATAATCATTAGTGATTCCCCCAGAGATTTCAAAATGATTCTCAATTTATCAAAGTCAAAATATCAAACAACTTTCTTAGCCCTTCCATTAAAAAAAAATGCTAAGGACCTTAGAAAGATAAAATTCTTTGTATATTCCACTCTTGATTGTTCTTTCTGCATCTCCAGGATTCAACGGGAGAATGTCCTTCTGCCAGGAGAACATCCTTTGGTATTTTCTTTTGTGCCATCTGCTGATAAAAATTTGTTCTTAGTTTTCTTAGTTTTTGTCTGAAAATGCCTTAATTTTTTCTTCATCCTTGGAGACTGTTTCCCTCTGTGGAATTACAATTCAATAGTTTAGCGTCATTGTTATTGATGTTTCAAGCTTTTAAACAGGAATTAGTAAACAAGGTAAAAGGAAAATTATCCCCCAATGTTGGGCTCATTTCTCTACACATCACAAAACCAAGGTTCGTGGCCTGGTTTATAAAGTAACTATAGAGGCATTTGAAGTCATTTTCTGGTTAAAACAACTCATGCATTATTTCGCACACACACACAAAATAGATTGCCTGACTTATTTTTAAAAATCTGGGCTATAAGTGGCTGTTCTTGGAAGAATGGGTGGTCAACTATGGGCTGGCCGGTCTACGGAGGTCCTTGGCTAGGTTGGTTCAGCTCTGCTCTGGTCCCTCATCCTCCAGCAGGGTAATGTGGACTTGTTCTAATCATGGTGGCAGCGTCTCAGAAGTCAGAGAACGGAAGCTTGAAATCTCTTTTGAAACCTAGGCTCAGAAATGGCAAACTGCCACTGCCAAATTACTTGGGCCAAAGCCAGCCCCCAAGACCCACACAGATGTAAGGAACAGGAAAAAGACTCCACCTACTGCCGGAGTCTAGTTATAAGGGATCAAAGAGTAACACTGTAAAGAGCACATATATTACAACTGATTTACCAAAATTGAAAACCTTTATTAATTTGAGCACTCCAGTGCTTTTAAGTTGATATTTAGGTGTATTAAATCTGGCTTTCCTAGTTCTCTTCTGAGGGGGAGTTGATATGGCTTGCTTAAACTGCCATTACTGGAGACTATTTCTGTTCCTAGGAACTTTTATTGTACAAATTGGTACAGCTGGCAATAATGAAACTATTGCATCTTTGTTAATGAAAGACAATAATTGTGCAAATGACATATTTTTTTCACTGTGCGGTAATATTTTTTCACAGTCACACAAAATACTCTGGCTGAGAGGTCAGGCAGTTGCTTAGTGATACTCTGTCCCCAAGGAGCTCATGTAGCAGCATGCTTAGTTATGTTTACTTCAAGTGAATATGTCATGTAAATTTAGATTTTGACGTGCAATTCAGGAAATTGAGTCTCTTTTATACAGTTCACTGATTGTAAAGTCCATGAACAGTTTATTGGATAGTTTCCACTCAATCAGTCTGCCTAGTGTAATTTTTCCCAGGGGATTGAAACTTCATGTTGTTATTTCAATCCCAAGTAGGCCTACTTGTATTGTAATAGTTGGAAACTCATGATCACCCTTCGGAGAGACTTTCAGACTGGTTATTAAATTGTTGTTTCTCTGTCTCTGCTACTCTAGCTGCAACCCCAAGGAAAAAAAAGCATTTGTAAATAAAGTAAGGCCATATAGCGTATGCTCCATTAAATAAAGAACTGCTGGCAACAGTTTCTGTTATTATTTTTATTCTACATCAGGAAAAAACAAAATTATAAATTTGTACAAAATACCCTGTTTTCCTTTTCACAATGTCACCATTTCTAAATCCTGTGCTTCCCCATGTCATGATTCTTTATCATGTTATTGTTAAGTCAGGAATATTTTGCATGGTTGAATAGAAAGTATAACTTATCTCAATAGCCCACAAAACTGAAGAATAATGCAAATTTAATTTCAAAGGCATGTGGATTTATTCAGCACAACTAGGCTTTTTGCTTTTTATTATTTGTTTTTCTAAATCTGATTCACAGATAAACCAATCAGTGGATATTTATTAATCTACTCTTTTATGATCAGCACTAGACTCTGCACTCTTGAAATAAAAACATGAGAAATATTCCTCTTTAAAAGAACTGAGGTAGAAAATATTAACATTAAAAAAAACAGCTTCTATATTTATGGTTCAGGTTATTTAAATGCATGTGTACATACATTTTTAATATTTAGTCAGAAAATTCATGCCTCAAGACTGATTTTTTAAGTCCATGAACAATTTATTGGATAATTTTCACTCAATCAGCTTGCCTGGTATAATTTTTCCCAAGGGATTGAAACCACGTTATCTCCTTCCCAAGTGGGTCTATAAAACATTATAATTCCTGTCAAGTCTTTCTTTTTTTCTTTTAAGTCTGCAAAATGTCTACCTCCTCAGAACTCTCAAAGCAGTAAATATAGAATACTTTTATACATATATAATGATCTACCTTCCTTTGTGGTTATTTATGACCATTGATACTTTTATTCTGGAGATTAAATATTTTCATTAGCAGAATCTATGTTCAATGCATTTATATACGCTCCATTAATGCTGAGCACAATTATCTGCATATAACTGGTGATCAATAAATAGCAGTGAATGATTAAATAGTTATTGAATAAGAGGGTAAAAACTAGTACGCATTGACTAATTTAAATTTTTTTAGGATATTTTAGTTTTGAAAAAAATAGTTCTAGCCCTGGCTGGTGTGTCTCAGTGGATTGACAGCCAGCCTGTGAACCAAAAGATCACCAGTTCAATTCCCTGTCAGGTCACATGCCTGGGTTATGGGCCAGGTCCCCAGTTGGAGGTGTACAAGAGGCAACCATGTTTCTCTCCCTCTTTCTCCCTCCCTTCCCCTCTCTCTAAAAATAAATAAATAAAATCTTTTTAAAAATGAAAAAGAAAAAATAGTATCTAAATGAGAAATTTCTGAGAAAAGCAAGATTTCCTTCATTACAGCTGAATAATATTTCATTATATGTATAAATATATATATCACATTTTTTGATTCATTCATCCATCAATGAACACTTAGGTTATTTCTACATCTTGGGTATTGTAAATAATGCCACAATAAAAGTAGGTTTGTAGATATCCCTTTGGGATAGTGACTTCATTTCCTTCGGATATATACCAAGATATGGAATGGCTGGATCATGTCGAATGGCTGGATCATGTGGTAGTTCTATTTTTAATTTTTTGAGGCATTTCCATACAGTTTTCAGTAGTGGCTGAGCCAGTTTACATTCCTACCAGCTGTGCATGATGGCTTCCTTTTATCCACATTCTCACCAGCATTTGTATTATCTTGTATTTTTGTTGAGAGTCATTCTAACAGGTATGAGATATGATTTATGATTTGGATTTGCTTCACCCTAGTGATTAGTGATGTTCAGATCTTCATATTTACCTTTTCGGCCATTTTAATATCTTCCTTGGGAAAATGTATATTCAGGTTCTATGCCCATTTTTAAAGTAGATATTTGTTTTTATGCTATTAAGTTGTATGATATTCTTATATAGTTTGAATATTAATCTCTTAACTGATGTATGGTTTGCACATTTTTCTTCCATTACCTCGGTTACCTTTTCATTTTGTTGAAAGTTTTTTTGGGCAGAAGGTTCTGAATTTGATGAAGCCCCCTTATTTTTTATTTTGTTGCTTGTACTTTTGATATCATGTCCAAAAATACCATTGCCAAGATCCACATCAAGAAGCTTTCCCTCTGTTTTCTTCAGGATTTTTACAATTTCAAGTCCTACATTTAAGTATTTAATCCATTTCAAGTTAATTTCTGAGTAGTGTAAGATCTGCGGTCTAGATTCATTCTCTTGCACGTAAATATCTCAGCATCATCTATTGAAGAGACTGTCTTTTATCCATTGAGTATTCTTGACACCTTCATCAAATATTAGTTGATTATATATCAAATGGTTTTATATATACTCTTAGGTCTATGTTCAATGTTTCCCATATGACTCATTTCATATTCACCTTTTAATCTTTTATTACTCACCCTATCCTGTGAATATTTTATATCAGCATCATAGTCTAATATCCAAGAACAATTTATTCTTTTATTTTGCTCATTTTTATAGAAGCCTCTTTGTCTTTTATGTATAAAATATTTTCTCAGTTTCTGTGAATAACTAATATAACTTTTAAAGGTTATTTTCTAGTCCTTGAAAGTCATTTTTCTGTATTTGTTGGCCATTTGCATGTCTTTTTTGTCCTTTTCCTTTTTGATAAATGTCTTTTCAGGCCCTCTGCCCATTTTTAAATTTAATTATTTTTGTTTTTTGGTGTGGAATTGTGTATTTTGGATAGTAACCTTTATGCAGTTTGCAAATATTTTCTTGTATTCCATCTGTTGCCTTTTCATTTTGTTGGTGGTTCTGTCGATCAGGAGGGAAACTTCCTTCTCTACCTCTATGGGTTTTTATTACTGAACTAATAACAAAATTGACAAAATATCAGATTAAGAGGGAAAATGCTAATTTAGTATTTGCACATGGAAGATCATAAATGATGCTGAAAGAAATGTTTGAAGCAGGAAGCTTTTTATGTTATTTAGACAAAGAAATAACACATTTTTGAAGATTTGACAGGAGAGGGAAAACTTAAGTTTGTGTGCTCCTTAGTGAGAAATCTAAGCAAAGTTTGGGTTTGGGTAGTAATTAGTTAAGAATTAACAAGATTTGCATATATAGGCATTTGGCCCTGAATTCTTTAACTCTGGCAATAAGGAAGTCCTTTCAACTCTCCTACCCTACCCCATTAGAGCAAGGATGGCACCTTCACAGGGGACATCTATTTTCTGCATTTGGTGAGAGAAAGGAGGCTCAACATGCCTTTCCTGAACTGCTTTTCAAGTAATTTTAATTCAAAATTATCAGTATGTCATTGTGGGATATTTTGGGGATGCTTGCTCTGGGCCCCAACAGTATCTCCTGAAGCAGAAGCTTTTTAGTTTGATACACTCCCACTTATTTATATCTGATTTTATTGCCTTTGATTTTGGTGTCAAATACAAAAATGTATTGCAAATACCAGTGTCAAAGGTTTACCTCCTGTGTTTTCATCGAGGAGTTTTACAGTTTCAGGTGTTATGTTCAAGTATTAATCCATTTTGAACTGATAATGGTAATCATCAGACTAATTTTATTTCCAAATAAAAGAATTTATTTTTAATGTTTTTAATTTAAAACATCAATGTTATTACAGAAGTGTATTCATAGATATGGGGAAAATTTGACTTCAGGGTACTTCATATAGTGAATGAATAAAATAAATCATAACATAGATGAAGACTAGAATCCAATGATCATCAATGTTAATAATCAGTATGACACTGAACATTCAGGTCTTATATTATATGAAAGGCAAGAAATAATTTGTATACATATTGCTCAGTAAATACAAATTAATTTTGGACACCAGGATATAAATTAGTGGAAGGTATCTAAGTCAAGAGAAATAGGACTGCAAGAATTTCTCTTCTGGAGCTGCTTAGGTAGAGTCTATCTGAATATTTCATTTCCTGACAGTGCTAGTTTATGGAGATTACGGAGAGACTGTGCAGTTCCCCAAACCTCCTGTTGGCCAAGAGAATGAACAGACAGGGAGAGACACTCAATGCGTGGAACATTTTCTTCTTGGCATTTGTAGCGCTCTGAAGCAATTTGTATAGCCCAAACTCATCATAAGGCAGAAAGTCACCTGCTTGGAATGATTTCCATCTTCTTTTAGCCAAAGTATAACCTGAAGTTATAATTGTTTAACATCTTACTATATCAATACATTAAAGAGATAGTGGTGGTTCATAACGGAACTCAGGATTCTTCTTTCTATTGCTATATACTTTCTGTAGATAATTTAAGCTATTAGATGAAGCGATCAGACTATTTTTAGCTCTTAATTTGGTTGTTGAATTAATAATAGCATTTTGATAATTTGGTGCTGTGTAATAAATTTGACTGGATATATTAGTGTGTTGCTCTTACTGCTAAAAATCCGGAGTTAGATGTGTAAATTAATTTGACTGTATATGTGATATGAGTAAATAAGTACTTGAATTTTCATTTAGGATTACAAGAAAGTATGAGGATATCAGTATATTTGGACTATAATAAAGGAAATTGGTTGTAATTCTATTTCAAAAGATAAAACTGGTTTATAGTTTTCTTTTAAAATTCTTATAATACCAAATATTCCAAAAATAAAAAGATAATGAATAATAAGACATTTTACCTGACTTCAGATTTTATATCAATTTGTAACTAATTTTATATTATAACACAATAGATATGGATTTAGTCTTTTGTATTATCTTCACTCATAATCTTTCTCTTTTCCTCTCTACATTTGTAGAAATTATTCAATTATGCTGTCCATATGTTAACCATCTCCAAGTTATTCCTTTACACTATCATTTAAATTTTACAAGGTCAAGTAAAATAATCTGCCACATGTGTTCTAGCAGAAGTAGAACTTCCACTGTCAAACCCAGATAATAAATCAATCATAAAGTCAAACTTTAAAATGGTTGTAAGTAACAGAAAAGACTGGAATATTAAATACACAGCAGTTTCCTTAATTTTGAATTTAAGTATAAGTTCAACCTCTCAGAGAGTGTGTAGGTATAGTGAATTAGTTTTAAGTTATCATAACCATAGTCAAAGTACAAAAAGAAATTAAAAAATAATATAGTTTTGCCTTTCAGGTCAACTTGGATATACATTGATAAACAACTCTTCCTCTTGGAATGCCTTTCCTTATCTTTCCTCATACCTCCCCCTCTCTTAAAGTCTTGAATCCATTTTCTTTGTAACTTTCAATGATTAAGGCTGAGGTGAGCTAATTAATGGCAAGGCAATGGATTCTTATGAGACCCATTGTAGTAGCATCCTAAGCTAGTACAATTGATATGCTTAGATTTTTAAAAGTGGAAAATGCATAAAATAAATTTCGTTCTCCTAGTGAGACGTTAAAATGATAAACTGATATATTCTTATATCAGAAAACGGTTCTGTAATAGAGAGAAGGCCTGAAGGGGGTATGAAAAACAGAAAAGCTACCCTGACTGAGAAACACCAAACAATGTTCTTCTGTGCTCGAGACTCACTAATAAGAGAAATATTTTATCTGGTTCTGAAAAAAAAAGCCCTAATCATGGGATATATAAAATAAATACTTAGTATCTGTCTTATAACAAGATTTTCAATACACAAAATAGAATCTGAAAAAGTATCCGAATAAGACCTATAGTGGTAGGTAACGAAGTTACTAACTCTACAGTTGGGGTGCATAACAATGTAACTCCTTTATTTCTCTATAGTTGATTTTATCTTCTTCATAAGCTTTGTGGTCTGTCTGGGAACAAATAGAAGAGTTAAATTTAATACAACAAGACAAAAATTTAGCATTATTTAGAAATTTAAATAGCCGTTTCAGATTTAAACCATTCATTCAGGATGATCTCTCTTCTCACCTGCTTCTTTTCCAGATTTTGACTGGAGACATTTGGATGAATTAGTGTTTAATAATGAGAAGACCCATAAGATCTGAACAAAAATTCTCACAGTATAAAAGCCTAGAAATAGTGGATAAAATATAATAAAAACATAGTTTATATTGAAAAGATGTTTCCCTCCAGAAGAAAGTTAATTAAATCTACAGGTGTCAGAGGTGAAGGGAAATCTAAAAGCCATTAATTAGTTAATGTTCACATTAATTGAATAAATATTATAGAGTGCAGTAATATATTACTATTCAGGTATTCCACAGACATGAATAAAACCAAAGTGTTTCTGATATTAGAGCTAGAAGAGTAAATATATAACATTTCCAGAAAATCAAGGGAATTAAGAGACTTGGCTAAATATTCAGGCCCACATTCTTTTCTTAAAGAAAGAATCTTCAAGGATACTAAAATAAGGAACTGAAACTGAGGCCCAGTATAAATAAATCAAATAAACTTTAACTATAATCAAAGATGACTAGCACCACCTTTGTATTATTATTTTCAATGAAATAAAAATTATCAAGAGAACCTAAACTCCTGGCTTGAATCTCAGTTATGTTTGGACTCTGACTTTATAAGCACTCTGGAGACTTGGTTAAAAAAGAAAAAAGAAAAAAATTTTTAAATATCGCTGTTGAAAGCCAACTCTCTCA
The DNA here is from genome assembly GCA_004026545.1 of Mormoops blainvillei. Taxonomy (NCBI): domain Eukaryota; kingdom Metazoa; phylum Chordata; class Mammalia; order Chiroptera; family Mormoopidae; genus Mormoops; species Mormoops blainvillei. The sequence goes on from PVJD01002956.1 coordinate 13,005, forward strand.
ACAGACCAGTGTACTACTCTGTTGACAATGCATTTTATTAAACATGCTACAGTAAAGAACACTAGTGTGATGGAGACTTACAGAGAAAATTATAAATGACTGTTTATATGGGTTTGGAGTCTGAGCTCAAGTTGTCTTTTAAGGGATTATGGAAACTGGATAAAGTTCATGATATAATATTAATAGTTTAGGATTCTTGGACATAGCAAGACATAAGAAGTCTTGAAGTAATTCTTGGTAAGTGAACTGTTTGATTAATATCTAATTGCTCAGATGAGCTAACAATTTGATTAGATAATTAAGTTTTATCTCTTTCTTAAAACAATGCAGTACAGTGAAGATTTACAGCATTATTCTTTCCTTCTTTGGTAAGAATTTCCAGGACCAAAAGCATGTGAACACTGATGGTTTCAGTTCTTCGTTCTCAGTTCTGACCATTCTTCATCCTGAGCCAGAGGACAGACCATCATTACCTGTGGATATGAGCAATCCACATCTAATCAGCTGATTGAGCAAGAGTGTTTACATAAGTTTTTAGTGATGGTCATTTAAATTCCTAGGAATAGGCGGTCACCCTGTTTCTTTTGTTTGATGTTTTGATGAAAGAGCAAATGTGCAATAGCATTTTAGTTTTTGTAAGGCTCATCTCTAAATACCTCAGCATAGACAAATTCTAATATTAATATATAGATAGATATATAGAGAAATATAGATATATCAAAATTCACACCTCTTCTAAGTCAGAATCCAAAGATGCTTAAATTAAACCAAGAGTTGGATTCAATCACCAATCTAGAGCACAGAAAACTAAATACACGGCTATTAGCCAACTTTTGGTTTGTTTCCTGAATTGTTTAAGTAATATTAAATCAGTGTAAATGCTAATGCACTATTCCATTACAAAAACACATGTTTTACCTGCCAAGTATGTTTGCCTGCCCAATCTTACTAAATTCTCAGATAAGATTTTCACACCAGGACTAGGGGAAGGGTGAGGCTTGAGAATTTCTTTGTTTCCATGACTGCATTTAGGAAGCTGAGCTATCATTAATTTATTTTCTTTCTTTTTTTCCTTCCTTCCTTCCTTCCTCCCTTCCTTCATTGCTTCGTGTGTGTGTGTGTGTGTGTGTGTGTGTGTTTTGTCCTTGTGTTTTAAAGTGGAGCCTTTTGGCCTCCTGCTAGTTTCTCCAAAGAGTAAATCTCTTGCCTCCTGCTGGGTAGGGAGTATTCATGCATCTAAGCAAAATGAAAATTGGGAAAGAGAATATAGGGAACATCTCTGTTCCTTGAATAGAATTTCAATAAATTCTCCTGCTTTCATCCCCACTTCTACTACTACCTTTGAATATATTTGGTATACTCACTGAAGAGTATTTTGTGGGGTTATTGATGCAAATGGCTCACATCCTGTTGAGTTTTTCCTTTTTTAGAACATTCTACCTGTTCATACATTTTTCTCATTTTGCATCTTCCAAAGTTCAGTGGACATTTCTCATCTAATGTCAGTTTCTAATCAATACATATGTAACCTTATGGTCATTTTACAGGAAGAGAAAAAAATGCATGCATGTTTTCAATTAGTCATTTTAAATCAGATACCCCCCATGATATTATTCTACAGAAATAAAATACCCATTATATTTGAAAACATCTTGGCTTAATATCAGTTCTGTTGGCAATAAGAAGCATTAAAACATTTGAGAAAATTATATTCCTATTTAAATAAATGTTAAAAGGATACAGCAAAAACTAACAAAATAGATATAGTTGGACAGTGTGGATAAAAATCTTGAAATAAAGTTTTTTAAAGAAAGATTTAAAACTGTAATTGATGGTAAGGAGTTCTAGCATAACTGAAATTTACTTAGAGTGAATATTAAGGTATTATTGATCACAAGGTTTACCTCAATATTTTTCTTAGTGGTCACAATAAATTAAAAGAGACAGCTATGAAGCCAAAATGCAGAAGAGAAATAAGGTAATGTGAGATTTAATTTTAGGTTTGTCAGTAATAGTCCTGGTGATTCTGGAAAATACAGTTAATGTCTAAACATCTCAGTTATGTTATCTGTAAAATGAGAGAGATTGTAAGGTCTTAATATTATTTTCTCAGTGTAACTTATTTATAAATCTAAAATACATGTTTCTCATATAAAGTATTAGTTGAAATGTTAATAGATCAATTATTTTTATAAATATCCACTTAATACTTAAAAACTACAGTATTTTAAAATTTTTATTTTTCCACACTTTAAATATAGTGCCAAAAATTAGTGATTAAGGAGTAAATATATTTTTGTAATATTATAAAGTGGTAATATTTATTGAATACTTTATATTTATCAGACACAAAATGTTAGTAGGATGTTATTATCAACCTCATTTTATAATAGTGTAAGGTGGATAATTTAAACAGGACTACATAACCCATAAAAGACAAATAAAAGCTCAAGTCTAATTATTAAATACAGGTTGGCGTGCATACTGTAACATCTTTTCCATACAGGTTTGTGAGATTTATATTCTATCATACCTACTTTCTGTAGATTTACTATCTGCCAGGCCCCCCCCCCCCAAAAAAAAGCTCCTTTTAGAATTTAAGAAGTAGTTTCTTTTTTCACATTTTCACTAACAATTATTTCTTAAAACTGTAATTTCTTAATTTTTTTACTGTTATTCTATTACAGTTGCCCCAGTATTTCCCCTTCGCCCTCTTCTACCCAGCGCACCCCCACTGTATTTTTTTATCCTCACCTGAGAACATGCTTATTGATTTCAGAGAGAGAGGAAGGGATGAAGAGAGAGAGGGAGAGAAACATCAATATGAGAGAGAAATATCGATCAGTTCCCTCTTGCAGGTGCCCCATTCTGGAACCAAACCTGCAACCCAGGCATGTGCCCTGACAGGGAATCAAACCCAAGAACATCTGATTTATGGGACAACACTCCAACCAACTGAGCCATACCAGCCAAGGCAAAACTGTAAAATAATTTTTGATAAATGTCTTTGTGTCTTTTGAATTAATTTTGAAAGCTACACAGATTGGTATTGTGATTATTCCTTACCTAAATAGCAATACACATTTGCTAATTTTCCTTATAATTACAGTAAAATAAGTAAAAATGTTTCATATATTAAAAATACATTTTAAAAGGTCTTGTCATAACTGAGAACCACCTTATTATTATTTATATGAATACCTTTCTAATACAATTATTAATAGTAAAAATAACATAATTTTGAGCAAGTTCTCACTTTGCTCTCTATGTATTTGTTGTATTAATGCAACCATTAACTGTGTATAAAGCATAATTGTCCTGTTTACAAATGAGAAAGCTAAAACACAGAAGGATTATGTAAATAATCTTCCCATTTTCCAAAGCTAGTAAAAGAAATTAAGCCCTAATCATGTTAACTAAATTCTACATTATTGAACATACCACTGTGCTTGTCAGTTAATAAAAGGTGGTGCAAAGACTTGTGAAAGTAGATACTTTACTTTTAAAAATCTACTAAAATAACCCGTCAGTGTGAGAGTAATGAAAAAAAGATGCACATACTCTGTTGAGTTTCAAAAGTACCTATCACATAGGCAGCTACTCATCACGCTGCTGAAAGGCCAAAAGTATAGTAAAATTAAATATGATCAGTCTTAGCACCCAGTTACTCCGAGGAATGTCTATGTTATCAATACATTTATATTTCCATCGAACAAAAACATGCATAGAGAAAAAGCACACAATGCACAAATGTACATCTCTCGCCAAACGTGGCTTGGGAATTACCGATACGCGCTGGGATGGGAAAAGCAGCAGAAAATACCTGGGTGAACCTAACGTGGATGCGCTTTCTTTTCTCTGTGATTTTAAAACCTCCTATTTTTTCTGCCAAGATGTTGTTCCCAGATGCCTTCATCCAGCTGTTCTGTTAAATGATGACTTTATCGAGCTTTTCCATTTTTTTCTTGGTGGAAGTGTTGTTCTACAGCAGAAGTGTCATGTTGATGCTTTAAGAGTTGAAAGTAAATCTCATCCAAATTTAAAATATGACATCTAATTAATTCCGGACAGTAAAATTATGCCAATTAATTACATAAAATAAAACAAAATGATAAAAAATAATCAGTAGTCTGGTTTGCCATGGGCAAAATGTTAAATGCCAGTGTCCTGTTCCAAATATTTTAAACACATATTTAAATTTAAGCAATTTAGTACATATAACTAGAGTAATCCTATGAAGATTGAGAAGTACTCCTAAGATTTTAATGGATTCAGACGGCATTTAAAAAGATTAAGAGCACTTTATTGTATAATATATGACTGGGCAACTAAAGAAATAAATAATTGAATTTTTAAAATTTATTTTAATGCATGAAATGTGAAATACTTTGTTATAGAACTTTTAGAAAAAATGTGCTGATATATAATAGCAACTATGATGGTGCATTATGTAAATCTGTTCAATTGAGAAAAACAAGAAGATAATAGTCTCAACTACTCATAGAAAACTAGAAAACATGAATCAGTATATATGAGAGGAACTGTCAGAATGCTCTGGTGAAGATTATAGTATATTTGCCAATAATCTACAAAAAATATAAAGACCTGTTATAATTTATAATATTGTCAAAAGTAGGGTGATATTTGTAATATTGTCAAAACTCTTTTTATGGGAGTCCCACATTCTCTAATATTTTTAATTTCAAAATACCCCAGACAATTAAAAAGAAAATAAGCAAATCTATCCTAACACTCACAGGGTGTTCAGATTTCTGAACAAGGAAAGAAGATAAAGTTTTGAACAATTTTTAAAATACATATATTTCTTATTGACAATAAACACATAATAAAGCTTTAAAAAACAGAAATAATTCAGTGCTATCATTCTACCACTATGATAAGCAATGCAGACTGTTCACAAGAAACTTTCGTTGCTACTCAATGAATAAGGAATGCAATATAGACAGAATTTCACTGAATAAACATATTGCAAAACACAAAATATGGAAGTATGTTGTAATTAAATAAGTGAGGTAAACTATCTATACACACACACAAAAGATGGTTCAAGTAGATTATGTAGTTTGTAGTCAATGCAACAGATGGGCCATATGCCTGACCAAAATACCTAATGGTAAAATTGTGACTTAATGGACATTGGGGAATACTGCTGGTTATTTCAAAATTTATGGAACTTTAAAGTATCAACTCTGTAATTCAAAACAATTACAAACCTCAAAGCTCGTATTTATAAATAGCATAAATATTCACCTCCCTTCAAAAATACTAGGAGATTTATTAAATATTGAAGTAATATGAGTAATGTTAAAAATAAACTTTCATTATTTATTTAAGAATTACTTTATAACAGCAAAGTAGGTGTTACTAAAAATTCAACTAAATGTATTATACATTTAAATTTAAAGTAGATATTCATTAAAACATTTAAAACTATTATAATAGAAAATCATAATTTATCAATTATATACATTTTTAAAATTTCTCCATAATTTCAGAATTTTTATATTTTAAACCTATTTATTGTTCAATTATTTAAAAAGCTATACTATTCATTAGTATAAAACAACTTTTCCTTCAACAAAGAATAAATATACACAATAGGAAAATCATGCAAACAACCACAAAATAAACATCTGATGGACAATTCTTAGGAATAGGATAGCAAAAATACAAATTAATGACTTTAAAAATTTATATATTATGTGTATATGTCCATTTGTTCTTGATTTTGAGATAAATATATGTATCTCAACATAAGAACAAGTGGAGAAATAAATATACATATCATATTTAGACATGTTTATTTCTTTCTTATGGAAATACCTTATGAATTTTTGCCAAAATGAGACAAAAAAGTTTGTAAAATAAAAGGCCCACAGTACTCAAGCAGACTGAGATAGTCCAAATGAGAACTGTGATAAAAAAATGAAAACCACTAGTGTGAAATTAGCATCTTATGGTTGATGAAATATTCAACAAAACATAACAGCCAAGTGAAACTTTTCTCAATGTAAGAAAACATAGTAGAATTTCCTCATCTTGGAAACACATGGTATTCCTCATGCCCAAAGAAAGCTGTTTCCACAGCAGATTCACTTGTGAAGATGCCATTAATATTACTGCAGTGTGTGAACATAATTTCTCCTTACAGACAGGGGACTCCAAGTCGATAGCTTCCCTCGATGAAAAGACAACAGCTTGAAGGCAACATGACCTCAGTTCTTCTAAGAACTTTTATAGTTAAATCTTTTTCAAATTTATAAGGTGACCTTCATGGTGCAAAAAAAAACCATCCCAGTGACCATTTCTAACAGCCAAATTCACTGTGAAAGAAAATAAATAATGACAATCTTACCCTGTTTTTTCCACCAAAAAAAGGTCAAAAACCTTACAGGTATTAACTAACAGGATCTAATGTTAAATTTGTCCTTACTTTCATGAATAAATAATAACAGATATTATAAGCTATTGGCAACCGTTACCAGTAGCTAACAGCAAAATACACTTTATTATTGGGAAAATATGTAACACTTAATGGGAAACAATATATCCATCAAGAGTTTCTGCTCTAGAATCAAACCCCTGTGTATGAATTCAGTCTTTACTATTTTTTATTTGTTATTTAACCAACTCTACATTTATTATGTTCACTGGTGGAACTGGGTAACAGCCTCTACTTACAACAGTTGTTTGATGAGTTAATGAGTTAGTTCACACAAAATGCTTAGAATAGTGCCAGACAGATAATATGAGCTCCTTAAATGTTGGTCATGTGTTAAGTGATAATAGATACTCTGTACTATAGATTTATTTTTATATACGTATAATTATGCAGATATAAATAATGAGATAAAAGTGGTGACAGTTTCTGAGTGCTCTATTTTATGGGTGATTTGATGGTCTTTGAATTCTTTTGCCTCCTGCCTTCCACTGAAAAAGGAAGAAATTAGACAAAACACACACACACACAGACATAAAGACAGACAGCAACAGAGAGACACAGAAACAGAGACAGAGAGAGATGACATGGATAAATTATATTTCTTTACATAATAGGTTTCATTATTATCATAGTCATACAACAAAATCAGCTTATTTATTTGTTAAAACCATAAATTTTACACCTTAAATTTCCATTGGTATTTTCATTTATATTATCAATTACCTGATTTCTTAGAATAAAAACTCAAAATGGACTCTCCCTCCAGTAACCACACTCTCTCCTTTTTCATGAGCTTCTAAGAGTCCTGAAGCCAAGAATACACATTCCAGCTGGATGTTCACATGCAGCCTGCAGACAAAGTTCATGCTCAATCTCCATTTCCCAGAAATCTTATGTCACAAATTCAACAACACCACCCTCCACCACCGCTCCTTCCTGAAAGGAGTAAATGAGCATATTCTACACAGGTGTGGAGTTCCCGAGCATTAATGGCAGCCACAAATTTTCAGAATGGTATTTTTACTGAGACAGATTCTTCTAGGGACAAATTTTTAGAATACTACAATCAATCTTCGCACCATTCAGGAGATCAGAGCAGACACTGACTAACTGATCTATTTATCAAAGGAATTGAGATAAGGTAGACCCTGAAATAGCTAGGAAAGCATCTGCTTTGTTACCTATCTACTGACTGCCTATGTGACTCTCCCAGGAGTGTCCAACCTTTTGGTGTCTCTGGGACACGATAGAAGAAGAAGAGTTGTCTTGGACCCCATGTTAAATACATTGCAACACATAATCACACAAAAAAAATCTCATAGTATTTTAAGTAAATTTATGATTTTGTGTCAGGCCACATTCATAGCCATCCTGGGCCACATGTGGCCCACAGGTCACACGTTGGACACCCCTGCACAGACCAGAGGTGAGTTTTCTGTTCAGACTGGAATTTGCCTTAAGTCAGTATTCAATACCACCTAAAAGCTCCCTAAAAACTCCTAAGAGCTGCATGCTTCCGATTCCACGGAGACGCCAGAGAGGCCAAAATAGGGGAGGTCAATGGCTGCATTTCAAAACTCACAACGCTAACTGATTTCCACCACCCCAAGGAAGAAATGCCAATGATGCAAAATATCCTACAAGTTAGAATTAAAATTCCACTTCTCATGAGAATTCTTAAAGAGAGACAATATAATAACATAATCAAAATGTTATCTTTTTCGCTGTTGAGCAAATCAGTGAAATCATCATCGGTCAATCTGAGGTAGCTAGCTGCCTAAAGTCAGTGAGTCCTCAGCACTCTGACAATCTAATATATCTAGAACACAACTGAATCAGCCAAAAACTATTTGCTATTACAAGGAATATCTGGACATCCATCTTCTCATTCATCCTTTGCAATAATTTCAGTGTGATTTTCGTGAAACACAGTTACTTCACGGTAAGAAAGAACTGTACAGTGATGTGGGAACTCCCAGTCACTGAAAGATAAACTCCAAACACCTTATTATGAAATTAAAAATTTAGATGTTAAAAATACTTATGTCAGATTTATCTAATATTGCATAAGAATTCTGAAAAGTCTATTTTGGCATGGTACTATACTTAACTTCCTAATTAGGAAAAATAAATTTTAAATATGCTTCCACAGTAAGATATGTGTAATTATATTTTCTTTTCAAATTATATAAATATATAATTACCCCAAATTTGGAATACTTGTATAACCATCATAAAAGTTACATTTCTTTTTAGAAGAAAGCATCTCTACATTTAATCCCTAGATAACAATTTTTTTCACATTCTTCCCAACATTAGACCCCATTCTCTTCCTAGAGAATGGAGTTGTTTCTAAAAAAAAAACTTACTTTTGATACAGGAATTATCTTCTGCCAAGTAAGATTAAAATGTCATAATGGTATTCAGTGTTATAAATATCACAAACAGCCACTGTTTTATATTTTTCTTTTTATTCAATTTACTGGGATGACATCTGTCAGTTGAGCCTGGTAGGTTTCAAGTATACATTTCTATGTACACATTGCACTGTGTGCCAGTCCCCCAAAGTCAAGTCATCTTCCATTTGGCTATACATTTGGTCCCCTTTACCCTTCACTAACCCCCTCCTCCTTTACCTCTGGTTACTACCACACTATTGCCCATGTCTATGAGTTTTAGTTTTATATCCCACATAAAACAGAAATCATATGGTTCTTATCTTTTTCTGACTTTTTTCGCTTAGTGTAATATACTCAAGGTCCATCCATGTTGTCACGAATGGCAGTATTTCACCTTTCTTATTGCTGAGTAGTGTTCCATAGCAAAGATGCACTGTATTTTATTTATCCAACCCTCTACTGAAGGACACTTTGGTTGTCTCCATGTCTTTTCTAAAATGTGATATAAAAATCATCTCCTGTTTTGCTGTTTATTACTTAGGGAAAATATGATTCACACATGAGTGAAACCATAACTATGGTAAAGTAGCTGATGGAATTTTTATATTTTTGTGTCAATTTTTCAAGATTCTTGAAACAAACAAAATCCACCCAAATGATAAAATCAGCTATTATGATTTTCACTTGGCTGAGACACAAAGGTAGGCAGGAAAAATGGGAAAATTATAATGAAGAAAAAGGGAAGGTTTCCAGTTATGCTCTGATTGGAGTTTGTTGGCATGCAAAAGCTCAGTTGGATTCACTAGCAGAGGGCCTTTTAGGTGATTGGCTTGGAGAACATATTTGGCTTTCTCAGGTTAGTCCTGAGTTGGAAGTAGGCAAATTGAGTCTTTCACCAACTACTGATGGATATGATCCATTACAGCAGAAATTATGATTTTATTTCCTGGGCTGGTTGCTGCAGAGAGTGTAAGTCAGAGTTCTGTTGTTATGTATGGTGTGGCCATTTTTCTGTATATTCAGTCACTCACCATTTACTGAATTATAGAGCACTTATATCAATTGAAATTGTGTCTTTTTAGGCACTTATGAGGGTGGTGTTTAAGATGTTAGTTTTTATCCTAAAAATACATTTTCCTCAGCATTTTATATGCAAATTAATTCTCACAACAATGCTGTGTTGTACTATTATATTGATTTTATAGGGTTACAGTAAATAACAATAGGAACCATGGCCAGGACTATCTGGGGAACAAACAGAGTAAGATTTGACACTAACTCCAATTAACCTTTGATCAAGGCTTGCAAGGCCAGTTCTTAAAAGTTTATGCCCCCAAATAAATATTCTTGCTTTTGATCTTCTTTGAAGGAGAGATAAAGATATTTAAAATTTTTATAGGTAGGCAATAACATGTAATCCAGAAGTTTGTGGTGGCCCAAGAGGGTTCAGAAAAACCATGACATTGGCCATCTAAGTGCACATAGATTAATTATTGTTGGAATGATGAGGATCTACTCCATATGTTTACTCTATATGATCCACTACTGGCATTTAGCTTAACAATAAATGTCAAAATAAAATATTTTAAAATAAAAAGAATAGCTATTTTTATTGTTCTTACTTCTCCAAACATTTTACAATAGATGTGTTCTAAATGGATATTCAGAATAAAAAGAATATACAATAAAGAAGTGAAGTATATTTTATTTGTGTTGCATAGTCACTTCATCTTTATTATGGCTCAAAACCAGTGTGATTTGTTAATATGCATTGGAAAACGCTCATGACATTGAAATACAAGCTCTTTTAAGCATCTAAATGTGAAATGTTTTCACATAGGAAAGAACTAAAAATATACCCACTAAATTCCACTATTCCATTCCACTATTGATAGAAATATCACAGTAAACTCTTACTACTCCCCCAAAGACTTTTTTTTAATTGGATAGTTTCAAGGATACTCTTCTGTGGGATGTAGTCAAGGGGAAGGGAGGAGTGATAAGGAATGGAGACCCAGGGTATGAAATGATTTTTTTAAGGACTTCAACATTTAGGATTCTAAGTTTTCTAAAAGAATTCATTTGCTATGCAACACTGGGAATGAGATACAAATGCCACTAGAACTATGTGGTATGGTCTTCCTTCCTTACTTTTCCCTCCCTTCCTTCCTTCATTTCTTCTCTCTTACTCTACCTCTACCTTTCTTCCTTCCTTCCTTACCTATTAGGTACCATGCAATGTTTTAAGCACTTGGCAAACACTTGGCTGCAAAACACGAAAAAATAACCTGTCTATAGAGTTTACATATAAGTTAGAAAATAAATTCCTCAAAGCATACAATCTATTGACTAAATCACAAGCAAATAGAAGACCTGAATAGGTCTATTAATATTAAGATTGAATCAATAACCAAATATCTCCCAACAAAGAAAAACCCAGACTAGATGGCTAACTGGTAAATTCTACCAAACATTCAAAAAAGAATTAGCACAAATATTTTCAAACCCTTTGAAAAAATATTGAAGAAGAGGGAGTACTTCCAAACTTAAGTTCCAAACCCAGCATTACACTGATAACAAAGTGAAATGAGAACACTATAAAAAAGTACAGACCAATAACTTACTTAACAGATTTGCAAACGTTTTCAACAAAATACTAGCCAAATGATTCTAACAACACCTGAAAAGTGTCATACACAATGAGGAAGTGGATTTATCCCTCGTATTCAAAGATGGTTTAGTATATGCAAATCAATAAGTTTGGTACTCTACATTAGCAGAATGAAGGATAGTATCACATATAATCTCAATAAATGCAGAAAACATTTGAAAAATTCAACATCCTTTAATAATAAAAACTTTCAATGAGTTAGTTATAAAAGAAATGTACTACACATAAAAATGGTCATTTATGACTGTCACACAGCTAACATCATACTCAACAAGAAAAAGATGGAGCTTTTTTCTAAGACAAAGAACAAGATAAATATGCCCTTACTTGCTATTTCTGTTCAACACAGTACTGGAAATCCTAACCAGAAAAGTCAGGCAATAAAAAGAAATAAAAGACATCTGAAATGGAAAGGGAAAAATAAAGTTTTCTCTGAGTGCTTATGACATGATCTTATGTATAGAAAACCCTAATATATCCACCAATCACAATACACAAGTTCAGTAAAGTTGCAGGATACACAATTTACATAAAAAGATCCATTGCATTTATAGACATTAACAAGAAACTATCTGAAAAACAGGAGATCCTAGATGGTAGAGGAGTAAGTGGGGGATACATTAACCTCCTTTCAGGAACAAATTAAAATTACAACTAAATTATAGAAAAATCATCCTGAATTACCAACTGAATACTAGCTGGAGAGAAGCCTTATAACCATGGACAGACAGAAGACAACTCACCTCAACAAGACTGGTAGGGAGTGCAGAGGATACAGGAGAGGACTGGCTGGGATCCCATGGGTAGCAGTTGAAGTCCAGGAGGGATATTTCAGCAGCAGGGGGATTCCCCCTGAGAAGTATATGGAATAAACCCCAAGCTATGGTCCCCAGCCTAGAGCACCAGAACTGGGAAAGAAACCCAGATAACATATGCTGTGAAAAGCAGTGGGATTTCTGTCTGCCAGGAAGAGATGCCTGGAGACACAGAGAGCCTCTTAAGGGGCCAATGCACAAAATTTCATTTTGAACCCTTACCCTGGGCTCCAGTAGAGGGAGGGCAGAGTGGAATAGAGACACATGAGAAAAGTCTGGGGCTGGGGGTTCTGGGAAGAGAACTGAAGGAATAGCCACCAGGATCCCTGTGCTGAGTCATTCCCAGTACTGTAAGAGCCAACTTTCTCAGGCAGAGCAATCCCCTCCAGGTGGCATCAGCCTGAGGGGAAGCAATAGCCTGCCCACAGAAATTACTCTGCCCCACCCTGTGGTGCTTAAGCCAAGCTGCTGAGGAGTACAGGTGGAAGACTTGCATTCTTTAAACCTAACAGAAACACTACAGGCAGAAGTCGATCTCTGGGAGCTCTGAGATTGTAGCTGATCCTCCCATAAGCCTAGTGCTGGTAAAAGCTGGCCTGGGTGTGCAGCCTGGTTCTTTCTGTACACAAACAGGGCCAGCAGAGGGAGCCACATGCTGTGAGTCGCAGATTCACAAACAGGTTACAAACGGGTTGCCCAGAGCCAATCACAGGCAGGGTTTGACTTAGGTGTGCACCAGAGTCTTGCAGATCTACCTAATACATAGAAACAAACACAAAGGGGCTGCCAAAATAAGAAAACAATGAAACAGACCCCATATGAAAGAAAAAGAGATTTCTCCAGAAGAACTAGATTAAATGGAGGCAAGCAATTTATCAGATAGAGAGTTTAGAGTTATGATTATAAGGATACTCAACAGCATGAACAAAGACAGAAACCATAAAAAGGGGCCAGTCAGAAATAAAAATTGCAATATCTGAAATAAATAATACACTGGAAGGAGTAAACGGTAGGTTAGATGAAGTAGAGGATTGCATCAGTGATTTGGTAGACAAGGTAGAAAAAAACGCCCAAGCAGAGTAGCAAAAACAAAACAAAACAAAACAAAAAACCTTTAAAAATGAGTAGAGCTTAAGAAACATTTTGGACATGAAGCGCAATAACATCTGCATCATGGGAATACCAGAACGAGAAGAGGGCAAGCAAGGGATTGAGAACCTGTTTGAAGAAATAATGACTGAAAACTTTCCTAATGTGGTAAAGAAAAAAGATATACAAGTCCAGGGAGCTCAGAGTATCCCAAACACATTGGTCCAAAGAAGGCCATACCATGACACACCATAATTAAAATGGCAAGGCTTAAAGACAAAGAGAGAATACTAAAAGATGCAAGTGAAAACAGGTAGTCAAGGAGCATGCATAAAGGACCCATCAACAAAGCCAAATGGAGTAAAGATTGAAGGTGGGAGGTGTGAATAGGTCGGCTGGGGAAAATGGTGGCTGGAAAATGTTGACAAAAATAAATAAATAGGCGGGGGAGGCTAAAAATAGTATAGGAAATTGAGAAGCCAAAGAACTGATAATTACAACCTATAAACATGAACTAAGAGGTGTGGGAATGATGGGATGCGGTGCAGGATGGGGGGGGAATAAATGGGAGAAAAATATGGGACAACTGTAATAGCATAATCAATAAAATATACAAAAAGAAAGACAAAAATATGAAAAAAAAAGCAGGTAGTTACATACAAGAAAGTACCAAATAGGTTGTCATCTGATTTTTCAACAGGAACATTTCAGGCCAGAAGCGAGTGGCATGAAAATTTCAAAATGATGAAAAGAAAGGACCTACAACCAAGACTACTATCCCAGGAAGGATATCATGTACAATCAAAGGAGAAATAAGGATCTTCCCTGACAAGAAAAAGCTAAAGGAGTTTGTTAACACCAAACCAGTGCTGCAACAAATGTTAATGGGCTTACTAGAGGAGGAGAAGGAGAAGGAAGAAGAGGGGGAGAGGGGAAAAAAAAAACAGAGGAAAATAATCTAACAATAAAATGGCACTAAATACATACCTATCATAATCACATTAAATGAAATTGGTTTAAATGCTGCAACCAAAAGATATAGATAGGGTAGCTAAATGGTTAAGAAAACAAGACCCATATATGCCGCATCAAGAGACCCACCTCAGATCAAAAGATACACACAGATCCCAAGTAAAGGGATGGAAAATGATATTTTATGCAAATATAAAGGAAAAAAAAGCTAGGTAGCAATACTTATATTCAATAAAATAGGCTTAAAAACAAAGGTCATAGAAAGACACAAAGGACATACAGGATGACAATCCAACAAGAGGATATAATCCTAGTAAATATTTACACACCCAACATAGGAGCACCTAAATATGTAAAGCAAATGTTGGTGGACATAAAGGGAGAGATCCATAGAACTACAGCTATAGTTGGAGATTTTAATAGCCCTTTGATTTCAATGGATAGATCTTCCCCACAGAAAATCAACAAGGAGACATCAGCCTTAAACAACACAACAGATCAAATGGATGTAATTGTTATCTTCAGAGCATTTCACCCTGAAGCACCAGAATATACATACTTTTCAAGTGCACACAGAAAATTTTCTAGTAGAGGTCACATATTAAGACACAAAACAAGTCTCAATAAATTTAAGAAGATTGAAATCGCATCAAGCGTCTTCTCTGATCACAATGCTATGAGACTAGAAATCAACCACAAGAAAAACACTGAAAAACACACAATGACATGGAAGCTAAATAATATGTTATCAAACAATGAATGGGCCAACAAGGAGACCTAATAAGAAATCAAAAGATACATTTAAATAAATGAAAATGAGGGCACAACAACCCAAAATCTGTGGCACACATGGAAAGCAATCCTAAGACAGAACCTCATAGCACTACAGACCTATCTCAAAAAATTAAAAAATAAAAAATGGGAAAAATCTCAAATAAACATTCTAACTTTATATTTAAAGGAGATCGAAAAAGAACAACAAACAAAGATGAAAATGAGTAGGAGAACTGAAATAATAAAGATCAGAGCAGAAATAAATGAAATAGAGTATAAAAAAATGATACAAAAGATCAATAAATCAAAAAGTTGGTTTTTTGAAAGATAAACAAGATTGACAAACCTTTACAGACTCATCAAGAAAAAACAGAGAGGATCCAAGTAAATAAAATAAAAAAAATGAAAGAGAAGAAATAACAACTGACACCAAAGAAATACAAAGGATTGTAAGAAAATATTATGAACAAGTATATGCCAACAAACTGTACAACCTGGATGAAATAGATGAATTCCTAGAAACAGACAATCTTTCAAAACTAAATCACTAAGAATCAGAGAATGTAAATAGACAGATTATTCCAAGAAATTGAAGTAGTAGTCAAAAAACTTCCAAAAAAGAAAAGCCCTGGACCAGATGGTTTTGCGGGTGAATTTTACCAAATTTTCTGAGAACTAACACCTCTCCTTCTCAAACTATTTTTAAAAATTCAAGAGGAGGAAAGGACCCAAGCTTGTTTTGTGAGGCTATCATTATTCTAATTCCAAAACCAGATAATAACACTACAAAAAAAGAAAACTATAGGTCAATATCACTGATCAACATAGATGTTAAAATCCTCAACAAAATACTAGCGAACTGAATATAGCAATACATCAGAAAGATCACACACCGTGATTAAGTGGGATTTATTCCAAGAATTCAGTGTTGGTACAACATTCACAAATCAATAAATGTGATTCACAACATAAACAAAATGAAAGATAAAAACCCCATAATCATATCAGTAGATGCAGAAAGAAGCATTTGATAAAAGTCAGTACCCATTTATGATTTAAAAAATCTCAGCAAAGGGGAAATAGAGGGAACATACCAAAGCATAATAAAGGCCATATATAATAAACCCACTGCCAGCATCATACTCAATAGGCAAAAACTGCAAGCATTCCCCTTAAGATTGGGAACAGGACAGGGATGTCTGCTTTAACCTCTCTTATTCAACATAGTACTGAAAGTCCTAGCCATAGCAATCAAACAACAAGAAGAAATAGAAGGAATCCAAATTGGAAAGAAAGTAGTAAAACTGTTTATTTGCAGATGACATGATACTGTACATTGAGAATCCCAAAGATTCCACCAAGAAACTACTAGGACTAATAAATGAATTAAACAAAATAGCAGGATACAAAATTAATATCCAGAAATCAATTATATTTTATATGCCAATAACAAACTAACAGAAAAGGAAATTAAGAAAATTATCACATTTACAATAGCTTCAAAAGGAATAAATAAATATTTAGGAATAAACCTAACCAAGGATGTAAAAGACCTGTACTCAGAAAATTATAAGGCACTGAAGAAAGAAATTTTTAAAAATATGGATAAGTAGAAGCACATACCATGTTCATGGATAAAAAGAATTAGCATCATTAAAATGTCCATACTACCAAAGCAATCTATAGATTTAGCACAATTTCTATCAAGATTCCAATGTTGCATTTCCCAGAACTAGAACAAATATTTCAAAAATTTATATGGAACCACAAAAGGCCCTGCTAGAGTAGTGATCCTGAGTAAGAAGGACAAAGTTGGAGGAGGCATACTTCCTAGTATCAAACTCTACTATAAGGTCAAAATAATCAAAACAACATGGTATTGGCATAAAAACAGGCATAGATCAATGAAACAGAATAAAAAGCCCAGAAATAAAGCCACTCATTTATAGACAATATTTGACAGAAGAAGCAAGCACATACAAATGGCTAAAGATAGTTTATTGAATAAATGGTGTTGGGAAAAATTTGCACAGGCATTAAGAAAAATGAAACTAGACCACCTTCTTACACCACACACAAAAAATTCAAAAGGGATCAAAGACTTAAATACTAGACCCAAAACCATAGAAACCATAGAAGATAACATAGGCAGCAAAATATCAGACATAGCTCATAGCAATATTTTATCAGATATATCTGTTCAGGCAAGGGAAATGAAAAAATAAGGAAATGGAAGAACCTCAAACTAAAATCTTGCACAGCAAAGGAAAATATCAACAAAATAAAAAGACAACCCACTGAATGGGAGAACATATTCATTGATACATCTGATAAGGGGTTAATATCCAAAATTTATAAAGAACTTACAAAACTCAACACCAAAAAAACAAACAACCCAATTTTAAAAAATGGACAAATCACCTGAATAGACACTTCTCCAGAGAAGACATACAGATGACCAACAGACATATGAAAATATGGTCAATGTCGCTAAGCCATCAGAGAATGCAAATAAAAATCACAGTGAGATACCCTCTCACACCTGTCAGAATGGCTATCATTAATAAATCAAAACAAGTACTGGCGAGGATGTGGAGGCAGGGGAACCCTTTTGCACTGTTTGTAGAAATGTAGACTGGTATAGCCACTGTGGAAAGCATTATGGAGATACCTCAAAAATTTAAAAGTGGACCTGCCTTTTGACCCAGTGATCCCACTTCTGGGAATATATACAAAGGAACCCAAAACACTAATTTGAAAGAATATAAGCATCCCAATGTTCATTGCAATGTTATTTACAATCACCCATATATCGAAACCGCCCAAGTGACCATCAGTAGAAGAGTGGATAAAACAACTATATGATATTTACATGATGGAATAGTGCTCAACCATAAAAAAGAAGAAAGTTTTACCCTTTGGGGCAGTATGGATGGACCTGAAGAACAGAATGCTAACGAAATAAGCCAGTTAGAGAAGGACAAATACCATATGATTTCACTCATATGTGGAATCTAATGAACAAACTGAACTAACAAGCTAACTAGAGACAGGCTCATAAATAGCAGGATTACAGCTAAAGGGGCAGGGGGTAGGTTAGGCAGTAGAGTGATTGAACAAAAAGGAAAAGGGGCTCATGAACATGGATAACAGTGTGGCAACTGTGGAGGTGAGGGGCTAATAAGGGGACTAAATGGTAATAGAAATAAATACAATAAAAATCATTAAAAATAAAAAGGAAACAATCTCATTTATAAGAGCATAAAAATAAAAATTATAAGGAATGAATATAATCACTGAGGCAAAAATGTGTACATTGAAACTCTAAGTAGCTCATCCAACTTCATAGAAAAATATTAAATGTTCTGATCTAAAAATGGGCAAATAAAAGAATTGAAAAAAACAAAAATATATAGAAATATATTTCCTCCCAAGGACTAAAAGAATTAATAAAGTTAAAATAGTTATACTACTCAAAGAAAACTATAGATTTGATGCAATCTCATTCAAATTTCCAATGGTCTTTTTTATAGACATAGAAAAAACTTCTAAAATTTATCTGGAATCATAAAGATCTCAAATAGCCAAAAATATATTGAGAAAAAAAAGCAAAGCTGGAAGATTAGACTTCCTGAATTCAAATTATATTGCAAAGCTATACTAATCAAAACATTATGATACTGACATAAAAATATACATATAAACCAATAGAAAAAAAAATGGAGCCCAGAAATAAGTCCACACATTTACAGTGATCTACTTTCCAACAAGGGTGCCAAGAACACACAATGGGGTAAGGATAATCTGTTGAGTAAATGGTTTGGAAAAACTAGATATTCACATGCAGAAGAAAAAAAACTGAACTCCTATCTTACATCAGTTACAAAAATTAACTCAAAATGGATTTAAGATTTAAGTGTAAGACCTGAAACTATAAATCTCCTAGAAAATATAAATAGAAAACATTTTCTTGACATTTATCTTCCCAATAGCTTTTCGGATATGACACCAAAAATACAGGAAATAAACATAAGAATTAATAAGTGCAGCCCGGCTGCTGTGGCTCAGTGCATTGAACATCAGCCTGGGAATCGAAAGGTTGCTAGTTTGATTCCCAGTCAGGGTACATGCCTGGATTGCAGGCCAGGCCCCAGTAGGGGGTGTGTGAGAGGCAACCACATATTTATGTTTCGCTCCCTCTCTTTCTCCCTCCCTTCCCTCTGTCTAAGAACAAATAAATAAAATCTTTAAAAAATTTATAAGTGGGTTGGTATCAAACTAAAAAGCTTCTGTATCAGTAAATTAAACAATCCACAAAATTAAGAGGCAGTTTATGGAATGAGAGAAAGCATTTGCAAACCACATGTCTCATAATATGTCAATATGTAAAATATATAAGTAATTTATCCAACTTAATAGAGACAAATTAAATGTTCTGATCTAAAAATAGGCAAAGAAACTAAATAGACATTTTTCTAATGTAGACTTAAAAATGGTAAACAGGTAAATTTAAAGGCACTTAACATCATTAACTACCAGGGAAAGGCAAATAACAACTACAATGAAATATCACCTGACACCTATTAGGATGGCTACTACCAAAAAGATAAGAGAAAATATGTTGTCAAGAATGTCAGGAAAGAGAAGTCTTGTACATTGTTGGTGAGACTATAAATTAGTACAGCCATTATGAAAATACATAGAGTATAGAATTTCCTCAAAAAACATTAAAAACAGAACTACCTTATGATCCAGCTATTCTACTTCTGGGTATATATCCTAGGAAATGAAATCAGTATCTCAAACACTTATCTGTTCTCCCATGTTTTATTGCAGCATCACTCAACAATAGTCAAGTTATAAAAAACAACCTATGTGTACATCAACAGTTGAGTACAAGATACATTATATATATATATAATGGTCTGTCCAGAAAAAGCCCAGCCATTGTTAATATAATGAGAACAGTTTGCATGACATTGATGTAACTTGGCAGCAAATTAGAGTAGACTGGAATGCATATGTGTGAACAATGACGACTTCACTGTACTAGTCAACAGGGGCGGTAGATCTCACTGAGTGAGCATTCAAAATGGCTGAGCTATTAGAGCAACAAATCTGCATCAAATTTTGTGTTAAGCTTGAACAGTCCTCTGTAGAAACTATTCAGATGATTCAAAAGGTCTCAGCTATGGGCAACTGGTGATTGGCAGCTTCATCACAATGCACCCCCACTCATGCATTACGTCTCTTGCAGAGTTTTTTGGCACAACATCATATCACCCAGGTAACTCAGCCCTCTTACAGACCAGATTTAGCACCCTCTGACTTCTGGCTTTTCCCAAAACTAAAATCAACTATGAAAGGGAAGAGATTTCAGACCATGGATGAGGTTCAGGAAAATACGATGGAGCAACTGATGGCGATTCCAACAAACGGCTTTGTAGAGTGTTTTAAACAGTGGAAGAGACTCTGGGAGAACTGTGTGAGGTTCCAAGGTGCCTACTTTGAAGGGGACTGAGGCTTCATTGTCCTATGTACAATGTTTCTTGTATACTGCATCTTTTTCAATAAATGTCTCATATACAGCCTTTTACTACTTCCTGTCACAGAGCTCCTGAAACACTGGAAATTTAAATGATGAGTGATAAAGGTGTCCTTTGTTATGTTAATGAGGTGACTTTTAGAATGTACCTACAGATGGAGACTGGTTGCCATTGGAGCAAACCATGTGATCAAAAGGTTGCAACTTTTTTTTTTAAAGATTTTGTTTATTTATTTTTAGAGAGAAGGGAAGGGAGAGAGAAAGAGGGAGAGAAACATCAATGGGTAGTTGCTTCTAGAGTGCCCCTCACTGGGGACCTGGCCTGCAACCCAGGCACGTGCCCTGACTGGGAATCGAACTGGCAAATCTTTGGTCCGCAGACCAGCACTCAATCCACTGAGCCACACCAGCCAGGGAAAAAGGTTGCAACTTTCAATCTCACCTCCCAATCTCCAGGTTGGGGAGAGGGGCTGAAGATTGATTTCAGTCATCAATTGTTGATAATTTAATCAATCGTGCCTATGTAATGGAGGCTCCATAAAAACCCAAAGTGTGGAGAATTTCTGTGTTGATGAACACATGGAGGTTTGGGGAGAGTGGTGTGACAGGAGAGAACATGGAAGCCCTGAGCCTTTTTTCAATAGCTTACCCTATACATTGCTTCCATCTGACAGTTCCTGAGTTATATCCTTTTATAATAAGCAAGTAATCTAATAAGTAGAATGTTATATCTGTGTTCTCTGAGCTGCCCTAGTGAATTAATGAAGTCCAAAGAAGGTGGAGGTCCCTGGAATGTATAGCCAGTCTGTCAAGTGCACAAGTGACAAATTGGACTTGAGGATTTGGGGGGACATGACAGTCTTGTAGAACTGAGCCTTTAACCTGTGCAGTCTAACACCATATCCAGGTCAGAATTGAATATGATGAAAGTTGATGGTGTGGAAACCACTTCCTGGACATGTTGGTATTTGATGCTGAATTTTAGAGCTTTTTCTAATTATCGGTTCACAGAAAGACAGCCAACTATCTGGTGACATTCTAAAACTAGGATTACTGAAAAGCCCCCAAAATTCAAGTGACTTTTTTCCCTAATACATATTTTTCTCTACTTAATATTTAGTTATAAAAAGAGGATGTGATGATAAAAGAGCAATAAAACAGACTGGGGAAAGTTGGATGAATTAACAGAGATACAGAACTCTCTGAAAAAAAATTGATAAAGAAGCAAAAAAGTGGAATTATTTAGTATTTGCTCATTTTCTATACCTTCCACTTTGCTTTAGAGTTGCTTCGGTTTGGAAATAATGTAGAAAATTTCAACTGCACAACTATCAGTGACCCAAATTTTAAAATATCATAATCCAAACTTTTAGGAGAATGAGATGTAATGCCATCACTGACAGTATACTCAGTAATCGTCTCTGATAAACCCAGCAAAATACCAAGTACACAAAATTCACACAGATTATACTTTGAATCACTCAAAAATAAAAAAGTTTAGTTATTCTAAAGTACTTCATTTCTTCCAGAAACACTTAAATTCTCGTAAAATTTTACCAGTTTTTATTTGACTTTTATTTTTCTTTATATTGTATTATTCATTCAAAATACCCTTTACCCAGAATACAAATACTGCTCATAATTGCAATATAGAAAGAATCAACCAGCAGAAAAAAAAGAGTTTAGACCTTGCAGACCAAGTTTCCTTAGATAAATTGGAGTATTCAATAGGTTTCATAGCATTTAGATTTTCCTTAATGAAAATTAATTATTGTGGACCCTGTTTGTATGTTTATTCTGTGAATAAAAGCGTTAATCAATATTGAAAAGGTAGGATGGAAGTTATATAAAGCATTTAAAAATAAAAGCCTCTTCAGAAGTTTCCATTTTGTATACAGTAATGATAATGTGAATTCTGGTTTAAAAGTACAAAACATAATTTTATGTTGCTCTAGATGGCACTTACCTAACAATTTTTTATTACAAAGGAATACTTTTAAAATTATTTTGAATTCTACCTCTATATAGAAAAAATATTAAAACATAAAATGCTCAACAATATTATTAACTGAGTAATTCTATTTAGCAGTTCCTATTCTAATCTTTTTTAATGAATTATCCCAATTAACATTTTAAATACATTATCCCTTTTAATGTTCACAACTGTATATGAAATAGATATTGCTCTCATCTTAAGTACATAAATTTTAAAAAGACCCACTTGGAAAGTACCTTTCCAAAGATCACATAGCTCTCATATTACAAAGATAAATGTGGAAGAGGCTTTGGAAGAACTGGAGGAGCCAGCTGGACACACAATATAATGTGTAACCAATTTTATTGTATTGTTACCTTACCCTGGGTAGCGTAAGTCACTGAAATTAATTTTCAGTTTTTCTGGAAACAGAATTTTTAGATCAGCACCAGCCCTGACTGGTACTGGTGAGATCCTTCTTCCTGGTTTGCAGAGGAGTGTCTCCCGCCCTGGGGGTTTTACCCTCATAAACTCATCTAAACCTAATTACCTCTCAAATGTTCCACCTCCAAATGCCATCGCATTAGGGGTTGGGTTTCAACATATAAATCTGGAGTGAGGGACACAACATGCAGTCAATAACAATTATAAAATAGGATTGCATACTAGAAGAAAAATATTATTAAAACCCATATATATTTCAAACAAAAAGCACTAGAATGTGAGGCCATTAGGAAAAATCCCTTTTTTCTACCCTTGCAATCACTGAATTTTTTGATCTGCTGAACTCACATTTTAATCCATGGAGATTTGGAGTGGGGAACAAAGTAGTGCTCTTTACCCAGGGGAATAAACTTATAATGGCTAAAAAATAAAAGCAAAATTCTGTAATGAAGTACTTTGGCAAATTTGGGGGGCTAAGAGGAGCTATAGTCAGAGCCTAAATCCTGCCAAGATTGGAACCTGGAAAACCAAAGAGAAATTATATATGGGAAAAACCTAAAATGGCTGACACCTGTCAGTAAATATAAACTACAAGTAGAATGTTCCAAGCATAGAATCTATCCTAGCTTCTAGTCATGGAAATACGTTAGAAAGTTTCAACATCTGAAAATGAATTAAGATGACCCCGTATTTCCAGAGCCCAAATGATTAGAAAGAACAAAATGATGTCTTATCTGAAGGAAAATAAGATCATAGACCACATATTATTTCTATGAATAGTTTTTCAAACACAAGTACAGAACAAAGTCAAAGATAATCATTTACACAAGACAAAAAGGTATGAACAGAAACCAGCACAACATATGACTGTAGAAAAAAAACGAGAGCTATTTTTAGTAGTGGAATTAACAGTCACAGGTTTTAAAACAGCAATGCTTATTCTGCTTATTTAAAAAAAAACATTTTATCGAAGAAGTAGAACTAGAAAAGAGTAAAGTAGCATATTTTAAAAGGCAACTAAAATTTATTGAAATAAAAATACAATAAACACAAGAGCTCTAAGCTTCAAAAAGTCCAATGTATTTCAAGTAAGAATGAAAAAGAAATTCACACCAAGAATCAACAG
Organism: Mormoops blainvillei; assembly: GCA_004026545.1. Classification (NCBI taxonomy): domain Eukaryota; kingdom Metazoa; phylum Chordata; class Mammalia; order Chiroptera; family Mormoopidae; genus Mormoops; species Mormoops blainvillei. The sequence continues at coordinate 37,278 of PVJD01002956.1, forward strand.
AGTTAGCTGCATAAAACTAAACATACACACACACACAATCCTAAAAGTATGAAGAGGATGAGGGGAAAGATAATCAAATGAGCAATATTTAAACTGGCAGTTCACTTCTCAAAAGCAATAACACAATCCAGAATACAATAAAAGGATATTTTTAATATAGTAAAAGAAAATATCTTCCAAGTTAGAATTTTATATCTGACTAAAAAAAGCACCCTGCAATGATGAGAGAAAAATAAATACATAGTTATACTAACTTAAAAATTCAGAGGTTCCACAATCAGCACACTTGCATTAAAGAATTTATAAAAATTAACTTCAGGTAGGAAGTGAACTTCAGGAAATGATCCCTGTCAGAAGCACAGAGATGTGTGAGGAATGAAAAGGAATAGAAAATAAAGTCCATATAAATAAAAACCATCCTTGAAAATAAATATGGACATATAAATACAAGGAAAAATAGCCTGTGTGTACATACCGTGTGTGTGTGTGTGTGTGTGTGTGTGTGTGTGTATGTGTGTGTGTGTAGTATATATGGAGGGGAGGAAATAAAGTCAAAGAGCTCTGAGATCCCTGCATTTTCCAGGTATGGTAATGGTGCCAATTAACATTAGATTGTTGTAGTCAAAGTCAAAATTGTATTATCTCTGATATTTGTTAACTAACAAATGAATTAATCACTTCTCAACCAATATAAATATAATGAAACATAATAAGAACCATAAGGAGAAATAAATAAATAAGCAGCCACATGAATATGAGTATAGCCTTATAAATCTACCTCTCAATATTTGATAAAACAAGTAGTCAAACATTACTAAGTATATAAATATTTTGAACCACTCACTAACAAAATAATTAATGAATTTAACTGTGAAATTGCACACAACAATTTCAGGATATATGTTCTTTTCAAGCACCTATAAAGTATTTTTTCAAGACGCAACTACATTGAACCATAAAGCACTCCTCAACGCATTTCAATGATTTGAATTCACATAGATCAAGGGTTAGCAAACATTTTACGTAAAATGACGGAGGATATATATCCTAGGTTTTGTAAGCAATGTATTCTCTGTCATTGTAGTATGAAAGCAGCCGCAGACAACACAAAGAAAAAAAAATAGCATGCCTCTGTTCCAATAAAACTTTTGTTAAAAAAGGAAAAATAAGACCAAATATGGCCCACAGGCCACAGTTTGCCTGCCTTCAATAGACATTACACGTGTTAGCCACATGCAATTAAGCTAGAAAATAATATTTTCATACACATAAAAATTAAGAACTTCAAAGAAAACATCACAATAAGATGGAAAATAGCTTGAATTAATTAAAAATGGACACACCATATCAAAAATCTGTGTTATTTTCGAAAATGGATTGAGTCTTTAGGAAAATGACTGTTCCCATTCTGGGACAGAATATGAACAAGGTAAGCCTAAAGCATTGTGAAAAGAAAAAGTGAATAACATTTTCAAAAAACAGTGGAAAATTCATCACAACTTAAGAGCCATTTAAAATAAAATTCTACAACATTGGGACAATTTTATCTATTAGTCAATCAAGGCTTCCATGATTTGAAAGATCAAATATATTATTGTCAAAAATAGTTATAATTAACTTTAGAACTTAATGAGGTGTCACGCTATGAAATTAGTAACTAAAGGAAAAGAATTGAGTATTTCCCCTTACTTTCCTCTGTGAATTATACATCAAGATAACCAAATACTGTATGATGGAAATATTTCAATAGAAAAATTTTAGCTATAAATCAAATAATGATTAATAGAATTATAATATCCTTATAACCTCTACTAAAGTAACCATTATGATTAACAACCATCAGTAGCTGCTAAAACAATAAGTGAAATCATGCTAGAAAAATTTATAATGGATAAATCAAGCCAATAATAACTGAACCTACTCATCACATCAACATCCCAAGTACAGAAACAACCCAAAGGACATGCCTTGGTAAGGAAGTAATCAAGATCATTCATGAAGTATTCTTTCTTAAAATTCAAACCTTAATCCAATTCAGCCTCTAGATCCAGAAACCATTTGCAAGAAATTCAGGCAACGAACTGCCTGAGGAGTGGTTCTCCACATGGCTGACAGAGGGCAGTGCACACAAATCCCACCCTACGCTCCGTGGCTCAGGTGGCGACTGCAAGGGGTGCGTCTAGAGTGGCTCTTAGACTCTGTCTGGTGAAAAGCTTCCAGCAACCCACAAAAGATGCCGGCACCTTGTTTTGGCTGTATTCCCTTTCTTTCCTTTCCTCATTGCCTTAATAAGCTATTTGCACTAGAATCCTGGTCTCAGTCTACATCTAGAGGAATGCAAAGAAATTCATGATATAATTTTTGAAGTTCTGTGTATTTGGTAATTCAAAATTACTTTCTAAAAATAACATTTAAATTTATTTTTTATTTCTTATTTTTCCATCACTATTAATCCCCCCATACCCTCTTCCACCTCCACTCTGCCCCCACAATTACCACACAGTTGTCCGTGTTCATGAGTTCTTTTTTCGTCAATTTTTCTGCTGCATTCTCTTCTTATCATTAAAAATCTTAAGCCTAAATTGATCTCTGTTCAAAGGCATTCAGAGATTATAAACAAATTAACAAAACGCCCTGATTTAAAGCAACTGATTATAATCTCATTTATTTAAAGAAAAATGCACGTTAGTGCTATAGTTAATAGCCAAGGTCAAATCTTTTATAATCACAGAAATCTATTACAACATTTTTATAGGCAAATATGAATATACAAACCTATATGTGCAGGGTTTTTTATATCAATTACTACTACTAATTCAAATTTCACAGTAGGTATAAAATCCACTAAAGAATATTGTAGCCATGGAGGTGGATCTTTTTTTTTCCCTACCTCCTAATCCTTGAACATGGAAATATTTATGATAAAGTAACATTACTGGTCTTGCCTTACACCCTATTTATTCCTCTTCCTGGGAGGAAGAGAGGTTCATTTGATTCATTAGTTCGGGAGACGGAAATGGTCCTGACTCGCTCGCCAGCTTTTCACTGGGAGCCGGTCTAGTTGTAGGGCGCGTGAGTGCGGCGAGCAGCTTCCTCTCCAGCAGAGCCCTGTACTGTCCACGCTGCAGGTGACTGACGGACTGGGGGTGACTGTCTAATTCCGGAGTGAAAAGTGAATAAACCCATTCAACTGTAAACCAAAAGCTGCATTCTCTGTACTATTTCACTTAAAAATCATATTTTCATCTCCATCGGTTTAACTCCTACATGTATTCCCTACAGGTTTGACCTTAGGAGAAAAGAAAGAGATGTTATTTACTGCCCTCCTAAAATAACAAACTCTTAACTCAGAACCTCTTGGGATATTGACAAGCTCCACAAATGATCCTGGTACACCTGAATTTTGAGAATCCCAAGAAACAATAATAGAAGTACACAATATACTTTACTGGAGAGAAGCATATATTTGAAGTTTTAATGAAATATTTGAAGGTTTTGTATAAGTTTTCATAAACTGTTGGCTAGAGATTTTTAAAATAATTTTTTATAATTTTATTATAGTGTATAAAATATACATAATTAAACTAAAATTTAATTTCAATTACATAATGATAAAAATTAATATATCTGTTATTCTGGTAACGTGCCCTATAGTATTCCAACATGTTGGGAAATACTCTTCAGGGTTTTTTTAACATTATCTTGATTGAGCAAGAGATCTCCCCCAATGTCTACATCATTACACAAAGTGCCCAGGATTCACACACCCTGGTCAGTCAGTGGGCTTCTCTATGCCCAAGTATCCCAGACAATTAGTCAGTTACTTTGAACTCAGAGAATAATTAGCATTTTTGTGTGTGTGTTTGTGTGTGTGCATGTGAATGTTCACGTTTTAGAAAAGCTAGAAGCTGCGACTCTTATTTGTGCCTGTGCCTTTCTTTCTTCTCCTAGCTGAAGGTTTCTCCCTCTCTGTATCTTCCTCTTCACTTCAACCCTCTGTTCTCTAATTTGGATAATGGACAAACCAGTTGCAGGCATCAATCCAATTCTTCCTATCTCATGCTAAAGCCAGTGTTTTCTTTGGCCTTTGATTTTGCTTTGAGTTATTTGGTGAAGTAAAATTAGCACTTACAGAAGAATAATGAGAGAACAAAAGAAAAACAAAAATTTAGAAAATACAAAAATTAATATTTTAGAATATAATACAATCATGTTAAAAAGAAGCTAAAAATAAGCAAATAAGAATTGCCCTATACATTTCAAAAACTATTCTAAATGAATAGAATAGAATAGATGATAAGAAACAGTCCACATAAATGCATGAGCGTGTGTATTTGCAACATCATTCTATCTATACCTCCCTTTCTCCTTCCATTTCTCTCTCTCTCTCTCTCTCTCTCTCTCTCTCTCTCTCATATATATTTCATATGAAATAGCTAGACAATAACTATTTATTACTCAGGGGTCAGGAAATAGTTACATAATAACTATTTTAGTCTTTACAGACATTCAGTCTTTGTCACAACTACTTAATGCTCTCTTGTAACACTAAAACAGCCACTCACAATATATAAACCAATAAGTATGTCTGTGTTCCAATAAAACTTTATTTATAAAACAGGTGGTGGGATAGATTTTGCTGATAACCTGGTAAAATTTAATATGATAAGAAAGGGAGAAAGGATGGTGTAGTCAGCAAATGACATGGTACTATTTTTCAAATCCCCACTAAATCCACAATTAACTTCCAGATGGCACGGAAAGAAACATTCTGATTATTCAATGTATTATCCATTTTTAAAAACATGCATAAAAATAGTAGAATAAATTTAGTTATCACAAGTCCTTTGCCCAATAGAATTTTGGATAGTTTCATTTAAAATTAGAACATGCAGGTTCTTTTTAGACTTGACAACAAATATAACTACAGTACAGCTTGGAAGCAAAAATAAAACACAGGAAAATAAGACATAAAAGTAAAACTTTTAAAAACAAACAATATATTTTCCATAAACTTAATTTCAATACCTTTTATATTTAATGCTTTGATGACAATGTGTTCACATGCTCCCAATTGTCTTGAGGCTAATTCGGAATCATTCTCATTCTAGATACAAAATTCATTTGGTAATATTTCCATAACTGTTTTGACATTGTCATAATAATCAGTATTAAACACTAATTAAAAGTTTCGGAACAAAAATGTATGTGGTTTCATCAACACACTACTTAGAAATACAAGAGGGGATACCCCCAAAAAACAGAATTTGTTTATTAAAAAATATGTATTTATTCTTAAGTCTTTAAATTTCAGTCACTTTCAAAGTACTCTCTATTTAATGCAATACAACTATTAAGACATTTTTCCCACTGCTCAAAACAGGTTTTGAACTCACAGATTTGGATGCCTTTTAGTGCTTCTGCCATTTTTTGTTTTACCTCTTCCATATTCTCAAGACATTTCCCTTTGAAGACTTTTTTCATTGCGGAAACAAAAAAAAGTTGCTTGGGGTAAGATCAGGTGAATAGGGAGGGTGGGGCACAGAGGTCATGCTGTTTCTTGGTCAAAAACTGCTGAACTGGGTAAATGCATTGGAAGAACCTTCAAAAAAATTAACTGAAACCGAATGCAGCCTCTCCCAATGCCAGCTGGTACACTGATACAGATGGGTTCCTAGAACACTCACCTAGTGGGGAAGCCTGTACTACAAGGGGCCTGCTCCCCAGAACATAATTCCGTTTTGGGGGCAAGTCCCCCCTCATATAAAGGGCAAGCTAGAATTTCAAGAAATGCCATTATCCTTTCCTCTTAATTTGCCTTGCATATTTAGAATATCATTAAAAAAATTATTCTACTTTTAACAGAAAAGGGCTAAAAATGGTATTGGTAATAAGTGAGACCCTCAATATTTAATTTCATGAGAAATGAAAACATAGACTGTTTTCTCCTAAGGTCCAGCCTCTTCTTTTGATTGAGTGCCATATGTGGCTATGACTCTCTCAGGGGTGTCCAACCTGCGACCCGCCAGCAGCATGTGCCTCAGGATGGCTATGAATGTGGCCCAACACAAACTTGTAAATTTACTTAAAACATCATGAGATTTCTTTGCGATTATGTGCCACAATGAATGCAAAGAGTAGCCCAAGACAACTCTTCTTCCAGTGTGGCCCAGGGACAAAAGGTTGGACACCCCTACTAGATGCTGCCCAAGTCAGCTCTTCGAGTTTCACAGCCTTTCTAAGGGGTAAACGGCTTCCGTTTACTGAAATCAGGCACCATCATGTTCTCCATTTCTAGGTAAACTGACTCCTCAAAATAGATAATGTCTTTTCACATATAATGTATTTTTTTTTACTAGAATTGTATGGCAACTCATTTGAAATATTTTCTTTGAAAATGTAAAATATATCCTGATCAAATAATGTGGTTATAAATGAAGTGTCAGCTGCTCGAGGCCTTATACACATCTGTAATGTAATTGAAATAAGCTCTAATTTGATGGAGACACTTGGTAGTAAGTATTTCTCCATCATGGAAATTATCCTAATTGTTAGTAATTGTTTTAACATTTTTATTTGCTATAAATACAATTATATAAAATAATCTATATTACTGAACTGGATTTTTGAAAGACTGAAATTACTATCTATGGCAAAATAAATGTAGGGAAGCTTGTTCTCATTTACAATTATTGAATTTATATCCAGATGAACTGGATTTGAGTCTGAGTGGTCTGAGTGCCCAGACTGAAGGAGTCAATTTGCCTCTCTAAAAGTCGTCTTCCTCATTACAAAATCAGTTGCAAAAATCATCTTCTCTATGCGTATTTTAAAAAATATTCTACAATGATATAAGAATGGGAATGGACATTTTAAAACCAAAATAAGCAAAGGCATTATTGTCTTTTTTTGATTAATTAATAAATACTAGGCTTCTATTAATTAACAAATTCTCTGCAATAATTGTTTCAAATGTGTATTCCCAAACCCTTTCCCCAGAGATTATGATTAACATTGCTATAGGAGGTCCCAAGAATCTTTATTTTATAGTAAAAGTATATATATATATCTTTCTGATAATCAGGCAAATTTTGAAAGTATTGACTTATATCTTTGATCTCAGTGAAAGTCCATGAATATAGTGATTCAAATGTTAAGGCATTTGAGCTAAAATAAAAATTTAAGTACTAAAAATGATACAAAATTGGTTTCTTTACTCCTTGGCAACACACAGCAATTTGTCTTTTCCCCACTTTCTTTCTTTTTAATTACTAATGGTGTACCAGACATGAAACATAACTAACCACCTTCTTTTGTTGGTACAACATCTTCAGGACTTAAGACATTTTACTATCTTCCTTATACATTTCTTAACTAGTGAGAATACATTAGAATCAATTTTCTAAATATATTTGCCTAGAGAATCTATTGTCAACCATGTTAACATTATAAGAGAAATAACAGCCAGTCATTTTATTTTCTCCTAGTGAAAGCATGCAGTATTGCCTGTATTCTATGTGAAGAGAAAACAAACCAACAAAATGCAGGCAGTGGAAACTCTATAGATTATTTAGTCTAGCTTTGCCAGTAAACTGACAGATAGAAAAAGATGGAGAGAAACTTACAGGTTAAGAGAAACATAGACTGTAGACCTTCCTTGCTTTATCCCTGATTTATACAAACTTTAAAAAGGGACAGGAATAATTACAAAATTTAACACTTATATTTGATGATATTAAAAATTATTTTATTTGCTTTCAGTATGATAATGGTATCATGATGATGTTAAAGAGTCTTTATCTTTTGGATATTTGTACCAATATGATGTCCGGGATTGCTTTCAAATTTTCCAAGAAGGCAGAATGGATGAGCTTGTAGATGAGGCGGATTAAGAATGGCCTGGTGGTTGTTGGGGACAGTTGATGGGCAAATGAGGATGCCTTTCTAGTCTTTCTACTTTTAAGTATATTCAAAAATCTCCATTAGTGAAGGTTAAGCATAATAAATATACCTTGGCCCATTTCTAATGTTACTGACAATAGATTTTGGGTAAACTCCAGGTATTTATATTTTAAGTAAGCAGCACAGATGTTCCCGGTATAGAATCATGGGTTAGATGTACCATAAAATGTGTGTATACACACACACACACACACACACATATATTCATTCAGTGGCAGATATACCTTGCAATTCTATAGCTGCAGATAATCAAAAACAGCCACTGCACTTGTTATTTTCATGCATACAGCATCCTTACCAAGATTTCCTATCCTTAAAAATATTACAATAAAGCCTTGGGAAAATCCACTTTTCATCAATACAAGAATTCTGTTGGGAGAGGGCAGAAAAAAATAAACACAGAGGTGAGCAAATATGCAGGCTCAGAGTTAACAAAAAGAAAAAGACAATATTTAAACATTTTAATGAACTCAGAAAAGATGCAGTCATCAATACATATTACATTTATAGTAATATAAAAATCCATAACAAACTACAGTCAGTGGTTTACAATTCGGAATATTTTAAAATTATGTAGAGACTCATTTAAGTTATCAATGCCTATACCCCAGCTTTAAATATTTGGATGCCATCAGTTTGGTGTAGGGTCTGAATATTGGTATATATTTTAGTTTCTCAGATAATTCTAATATGCAGCCTTGGATGAGGAATATTTTGCTATAGACAAAACAACTCTCTATTTGAATAAAAATGTTGAAGATTGCTCATGGTATCAACTTGGAGAACTATGTAGCCTGGTTAAAAATAATAGCGGTACTTCACAATTGAGAAGTGTGAATTAATTTCAATCTGGCCCTTAGTGTTGATTTTTTTTTCCTAACTACTCATCTGTGTATAGTTTTCATACAAATAATTGTAAATCTACTTTTGCCCCACCAGATGTGAACTGATTAATTGTTATATGTGGTGACTTCTACCAGGAGCTAAGAGAGCTTTACCTCAGTGAATTTCATCCAAATGGATAAAATTAGAAAGGAAATAATTGTGAACACAGTGATTCCAGATTCTAATAAGTTACATAGGTAATATGATATGTTATATAGAAACTCACAGAATAGACAATTACTTTCTCAGGGTGCTGAAGTAAAGCTTCTCTTAAAGGCTCTGTCTGAGCAGAAACAGAAATGAGAAATGAGCTGTGTAGGTATGAGAAATTGTTTCTAAACAGTAGGAAAGGCCTCAAAAACTATAATCTAGAAAAGAGCAGGGCACAGCCCACAAACAGTGAGGACAGCGTGAGTGGAGCCTACTGAACAGGAGCAAGAGAAAGAGGAAGGTAGGAAAAGAAGTCAAAGAAGTAAGCAGAAATCAAATCAAGTAGTGTCTTTGGGCCACAGTAAAGACAGCTTATTCATTTTGTTTTGTTTTGTTTTCCCTCAAGGGCAATGGGAAGCCTTTTAAAAGCTCTAAGCAGGGAAGTGACATGACCTGATTTATAATTTTGAAAGGTCACTCTGGCTTTGGTGCAGAAAAAGCATTATAAGGTAAGACTGCAAGTAGGGAACTCAGGTAGAAGAAAATTCCTACATTCCAGGGAGAAAAAAATAAGTCTATTACAAAATATAATACAATGAGAACTAATTGAATTAAAAACCTACATCAGTGTAAATACAGAAATAATATATTTCAAATTTACAGATTATACCAAGCTAGAAAACAGAACTCTTGGTCTATTATTTAACTCAAAAATTTTTGTTAAAAGTCCACATATTTGATGAACTATGAGCCATTATTCTAGACTTGTGAAAGCATATTAAAACTCAATTCTTTCATCTAATGATTCTGACGGTCTTTCACAAATTTGTACCAGCCTGCATGTTAATAGTACATGAAGATAGTCATATATGCATGGTATGCATTTAGGTTTTATAAAAATAGTGGAAAATTACCTGAGAATTCTTAAACAAGAGAATTATATAATTTGATTTCTGCTTTAAAAATGTCACTTGCTATTTTCTAAGAAAGTCAAGAACAAAATAGAAAACTAATTAGAATATTATTGCCTTTGAAATTATAAATCAAAAATATAATTTCTCTGGTTAAAACACTTAATTCCAGATGAAAGATGATGTTATAAGGTATCTGTGGAGAGGGTGAGAAGTGATAGGATACATCTAGAAGAAAGATCCAAATGGATTAGAACTGGTAGATGATGGAAAGAGAAAACTCAAAGGGAAATCCTTGGGTTTTATACTAAATAGCTGGATGACAGCTAATTCATAAACTGAAGTGGAAAAGACTACAGAGAGAAATTTTCTCTGTAGAAATAAAGAATTCTTTTTGAGTGTGTTATGTTTATAATGTCTCAAGGATCAATTGGAGGTGTGAGGGCTTCGGCATAGGACATAGAGACCAAGAAGACATTCGGGACCTGAGATGTGGACTAAACCAACAGCTCTGAAAGAAATTAGCCAGAGCAGAAATAAAGACAATAAGGAGGTCTAAGGATTTTCTCTAGGGTATTCTAATAATAAGGGAGGGTAGGAATCAGCAAAAAATCTGAAAAGCAGGAATACAATGGTATAGACAAAGGACTTGAGATGTTGGCTAGCCTGGAATTCAGGGGAAAAAATATTTCAAGAAGCCAGTGATGGTAGAGTGTATCAAATGTTGATAAGATATACATAAATATTGTAAATTCCTCATCCAGGGACAGAGACTGAGTAAGATTTAATTTGAGATGCTTCAAAAGGATTGATGCTGAATATATAAGGTAAACACAAATTGCATTAGTTAAGATAGGGAATCTACTGACAGCAATGAGCCCTCTACATTTCAGTTAGTTGAGGAGTTTTGCTATACACAGTTATACAGTGACACAGGATATAGACTTTCTGTTTAGTGGTTTCTGTGGATCATTTGCAACCAGTCAGCAATGAGAGAGAGAGAGAGAGAGAGAGAGAGAGAGAGAGAGAGAGAGAATAGAATAAATAGGAGTTTTTAACTCTAAGAGATGATAGATCATTTTTACCCACTTACCATTGAAAAGACCTAATCAATATGGCAAGTGGGGTGAGACATTTTATTTATTACTATAACAGGATGTGAGTTCAATAGCTTTTACCAGTCTCTACTACATAAATATTTTTGAAATCCCTTCAATATCTCTATTTTATTCTATAAAATATTGGAACATTATTCCATTGATCATTTAGATCGATATCTTAATTCAATTCATATGACCTCTTTGCTTTTCCTTCACCAATTACAGACCTTCATAATTATACTACTATGTGATTAAATGATTTGATTTATTAATTTAATTTACCAGGTGGTTATTTTATTTCTTAATTAAATTTATTTAATTCACAGATGACTACAGTTTATATCTTTGTATCATATACATGTCTCATTCAAACTATCCTCTATATCCTCAAATATGGTATACTAAAAAGATGTTTAGAGTACTATATATTAATTTTTTAACACCATTGTTTCTTCATTGCCAAATTTTATTTCTCACTTTAGAGCACTACCTTCAAGTTTACTTATTTATTTCAATCAAACATACTGCCATTAGATATTGATAGTAAACACAGATATTTCAATGATAATAATATGTTCTATGTAGTTTAAAAATTCATCACATTATTAGAAAGTTAATAAATAGTAAACAAGAACAGAGAAATAGGAATGATTCTATTGGTTACTACTTAAATTAGTATTTTTAATAAAGCTGCTGCATTGTATTCAGTAGGTTGTTTCCCTGATAATTGCACTAATAACAAATTAGACACATTGAATAATGAATCTGCTGCCTCTCAGTTGCACATCAATAGATAGAGAGTGAAGGTTTTAACATGCAGAACATTGCATTGAATTATGGTATTTGAAAAGAGATTTTAAATTTTTTTTACTGTTCTATTGGTATAAACTGTCCTAAAAACTGCTTAGGTGAATGATGGTGCTACTGACCTCATAGAGTGCTTTGAATAATTATATCTAATACTAATGAATTAGCTTCAGCTGTCCTAGTAACCGCAAGTCTTTCCCACACAATTTTTAAAAATAATTAGCAAAAGCAGCAGGGGCAACTGACACCTATGATATGCATTAACATATTATTAATTAATTATATCTCAGCTACATTGGTCTCATTAATAACCTGCTCATTTTAATCACGTCAACTACTGGAAATAACAAAGAATGAAGAATGGGTATATATAGATTAGACAATGGGCTTCTTTGTACTTCTGACTCTAAATTAATTTTAGTTTTTATTAATTTAAAAATTTATTCACAAAATTAGTGATAGAATGTCAAATATTCACTTAGTCAGATACTAATATTTTAAAACAAATAGAGACTACAAAATGAAATAGTTTATTTGAAAAACAATTAAAAATTTGATCCACAAAAGAATTAACCACCTATCATAATTTTCTAAACTATATATTTAGACATATCTATTTATATCAACATATACGCCTATGTGTGTAAATGTATATATGTGTACATATATGTATACATGCATAATACACGTATAATTACAAAATTTATGTTTGTGAATATATATAGTACATATACATTCAAATATAGTTTTTACCATTTTTCCATGGGTGGGTAATTTCCAAATCATTCAATGGATGCCTGGAACTGAAAATAGTACTGAACCCTACTTATACTATTTTTTTCTTATACATATATTTGATAAATATTTAGGTATATTTTATTGATTGTGCTATTACAGTTGTCCCATTTTTTCCTCCCCTTTATTCTCCTCTGCCCTGCACCCCCCTCCCACCAGCATTCCCCCGCTTAGTTCATGTCCACGGGTCACACATATAAATTCTTTGGCTTCTCCATTTCCTATACTATTCTTAACCTCCCCCTATTTCATACCTACTGATTATAATTCTTAGTCCCTGTGCCCCTTTCCCCAACCCTCCCTCTTCCTCCCCACTGATAACCTTCCATGTGATTTCCATTTCTGTGATTCTGTTCCTGTTCTAGTTGTTTTCTTAGTTTGTTTTGGTTTTTAGGTTCAGTTGTTGATACTTGTGAGTTTGTCAATTTACTGTACATAGTTTTGATCTTTTTTTGTCTTAGATAAGTCCCTCTAACATTTCATGTAATAAGGGCTTGGTGATGATGAAATACTTCAACTTTACCTTCTCTGGGAAGAACTTTATCTGGACTTCCATTCTAAAGGATAGCTTTTCTGGATAGAGTAATCTTGGATGTAGGTCCTTGCCTTTCATGACTTTGAATACTTCTTTCTGGCCCTTCTTGCCTGTAAGGTTTCTTTTGAGAAATCAGCTGATAGTCTTATGGGAACTCCTTTGTAGGTAACTGTCCCCTTTTCTCTTGCTGCTTTTAAGATCCTCTCTTTATCTTTAATCTTGGGCAACTTAATTATGATTCATCTTGGTGTGGTCCTCCTTGGGTCCAGCTTCTTTGGGACTCTCTGAGCTTCCTGGACTTGTATGTCTATTTCCTTCACTAGACTGGGGAAGTTCTCCTTCATTATTTTTTCACATAAGTTTTTAATTTCTTACTCTTCCTCTTCTTCTTCTGGCACCCTTATAATTTGGATATTGGAATGTTTAAAGTTGTCCCAGAGGTTCCTAAGCCTCTCCTCATTGTTTCGAATTCTTATTTCTTCCTTCTGTTCCAAATCATTGGTTTGCATGCCAGCTTCCTTCCCTTCACTGGTGGTTCCCTGTATATTTTGCTTTATTTTGCTTTGCATAGACTTCATCTCTTTTGTATCCATACTGAATCATTCCTGTGAACATCCTGATTATCAGTGTTTTGAACTCTGTATCTAATAGGTTGGCTATCTCTGTATCACTTAGTTCTTTTTCTGGAGTTTTGGTCTGTTCTTTCATTTGGGCCATATTTCTTTGTCTTGGCACACCTGTTATGTCATAAGGGGCAGAGCCTTAGGTATTCTCCAGGACAGGCAACCTACTTGCTGTGTTGTGGTGCTATGTGTTGGGGAGGGATCAGTGAGATGATAATGTTGCTTCCTCGGCTCTTGCCGCACTTTTAGTCATTTCCCTCACTTCCCACAAGTGAATTGGGTCCTTCTGGTGCTGAGTTCTGGGTGGGTGAGTTTGTGTACAATCTAGGACACCGTGGGTCCCTCCAATGGACTCTGCTATGAGACTGGAAGTTTCTCCCAGTGCCACAACCCCCACAGTCTTTTACAGCCACAAGTTTTGAGGCTTTATTTCCTCATGCTGAAACTCTGGGTTGCTTTTTGCTTTTAAATTTGTTGTTGCCCTTCTTTTGGTTGTGCAAGGAGCCTATCTGATACTTTTTAATTGATATATTAGGCACTGAAAAATATTAACAGCAATAACTAGTAATAAAATAGAATAATTACAATATGCTGTGACAAAAGTTATGTGAATGTGGTTCTTCCTATCAAAATATCTTGTTGCACTGTATTGATCCTTTTTTCTTCTAGTGATGATGTAAGATGATACAATGCCTACGTGATGAGATGAAGTGAGGTAAATGGTGTGGGCATTGTGATTTAACATTAAGTTACTATAATGGTTACTTGAACAGAATCACTGTCCCACCCAATAGTTGATTTGATAACCAGGATGGCTACTACATGAATAACAGGCAGGTAACATATGGTGTAGATATGTGGCCAAATAATGATTCACATCCTAGATGGGACAGAGTGGGACAATCTGAGATTTCATCACGCTACTCAAAAGCAGCATGCAATTTAAAACATGAATTATTTATTTCTGAAATTCTCCATTTAATATTTTTTGGACTGAGATTAACTGAAACTATGTGTAGCAAAACTGTGGATAACAGAGGACTACTGTAAATTTAAATGTGTATTGTCTATATATATTTGTGTGTGTGTTCAAATAAAAAACACAAATATGTAAGAATGAATAATCACCAAAGTTTGGGTTAAATGGCTATCAAACAACTATGCCAAGGTAACTTTCTCCTAAAATTCCATGCAATAAAAGAATAAATGTAAAAGAGAACAAACACATTGAAAGCAGCATGGGAAAACAGAAACAATGTAATTTTTTAAATCACCCAAAATACAAAGTAAATAGGATCATATAATAAAAAATGGAGATATAATGGCACACATTCACTAAGGATAAATGAATTAAGAATAACATGCATTGAGGATAAACTTCTTAGCACTTAAGCAAGCTGGAAGCCTAGCCCAATTTATACAAGAAGTGGCAGAGGGCCCATTTGAAAAATAAACTGGTTGACCTCTCCCTCTCCTGGATTTGTGCTAAGCAATAAGTAAAAATGTTATTAACCCAGAGGTTAAGCAATTAGTGTGGAAATTGGAGCAGTAGAATCAAGAGAGTGTCTCCAATAGCTGCTAAGTAGGTAACAACCACCCTGAGAAGACAGTCAGGAAACCAAAACTTAAATCATGTAGTATATCTTGCTGCAGTTTTTATTCCACTATGGGATGAACTGACATGTAAATTATAACTATCCCTTTAAAATGATATGCAAATAATCAAGAATCATAAGATAACAGAGTGAAAACAATAAAGATACCAAATCAGACAAATTGAACCAATGCTTAAAGAAAACAAGTTTTTAATGCAAACAGGTTAATAATAGCATGAATATCAACAAGATCCAAAATAAGTTTATCACCTGCCTCAAACCTCACACAAAAACCAACACATGAGGGGTTATGGAAAATGTGTCAAATATAAAACAATAAAGCTTTCAGTAAAAATATAAGAATATATATTCATGACTATGGAACAGGCAATAATTACTTAAATAGGGCTAAAATGTAGTTAGTATAAAGGACAATTGATAAAACAGTCTTAATCAAAAAAATTTTTAAATTCATCAAGAGACACAATTAACAGTTAAAATGCAAGTCAAAATCTGGGGGAAGTTCCTTTTAATGCTGATATTAGACAGAGGAGTTTCATCTGGAAACTCCAAGAAATGTTACAGATCAATAAGATAACTTGGTACACATGAACAAAATCTTGGACAGGCACTTAAAAGAAGATACCTAAATGGTCAGTAAGTCATAGGAAGGTGTCCTCCATTATTAGTTATCAGAGACAAATTAAAACTTCAATGACACACCTCTACAATTCTCACCAGATTGAAGATATAAAAGGAGAACTCAAGGTTTGGTCAAGGATGTGCCAGAAGTAGAAATCTCATATGCTGCTGGTGGTCTCACTTAAACACAAACACACTCAAAACCTATGACCTAGCAATTCCATCCTTATTACATACTACTTGGAAAGATATAGAAATGGACACACATGTTGATAGGTGTGTTGTTGGTCATATTTTATTATCACCTATTTTCTTCCTTTTTTATTGCATTTTTCCATTACCATATAGTCCTCTTATTCTCCCCTCCCACCAGCAATCACCACACTGTGGCCCATGTCCATGAGCCCTTTCTCCTTTTTGCTCAATTCCTCCACCAGCTGTCAACCTTCTTCCTGCCTATGAGTCTTCCCCCATTTTCCTTGTTAGTTTGGTTTGTTCATTAGATTCCACATATGAGTGAAATCATATGGTATGTCTTTCTTTGACTGGTTTTTTTCACTTAGCATAATGTTCTTCACATCCGTCCATACTGTCACAAAGAGCAAAACTTTCTTCATTTTTATGACTGAGTAGTATTCTGTTTTGTAAATGTCCCACAGTTGTTTTATCCACTCATCTCTTGATGGGTACTTAGGTTGCTTCCATATCTCGGTGATTGTAAATGATGCTGCAATGAACATAGGAGTGCTTATGTTCTTTCGAATTAGTATGTTGGGTTCCTTTGGATATATTTCCAGAAGTGGGATCACTGGGTCAAAAGGCAGATCCATTTTTAATTTTTGAGGTATCCCATGTTGCTCTCCACAGTGGCTGCACCAGTCTGCATCCCACCAACAGCACAAAAGGGTTCCCCTTTCTCTACATGCTCGCCAGCACTTGTTTCTGGATTTATTGATGATAGCCGTTCTGACAGGTGTGAGATGGTATCTCATTGTGGTTTTAATTTGCATTTCTCTGCTGATTAGGATGTTGAGCATCTTTTCTTAGGTATATTAGCCACCTGCATGTCCTCTTTGGATAAGAGTCTATTCATGTCTTTTGCCATTTTTTAAATTGGATTGTTTGGGTTTTTTGGTGTTTGAGTTTTTTTGGTGTTGGTGTTTTGAGGCCTCTTTTTTTCTATAACCAAATATTAAATGGAGAAAAATCTTGGTGAGGGGGAAAGTGTCACTTGGATATTTTAAAGGTTTTGAGCTTTCCTCTCACAAGAATATTGGTACAGACAAAGATCCCCCCTTCCGGGGTCTTACCGCCAGGGCCTTGTTCTCTCCTCCCCCTCATCCCCCTTTCCTCTTGCATATGTACACACTTCAAAATAAAGACTTGTTTATCTATTTATCACTCACTCTATGGTCAGTCATTAAAGCTATTGGAGAAGTAGATGATTTTCTTTCATCAGTGCTCTCACATGATTATGGAAACTGAGAATTTTTACAATCTTCCATCTGCAAGCTGGAGACCCAGGAAAGCCACTGGTGTAATTCAGACTGAGTCCATAAAACTGAAAACCAGCAGAGCTGATGATTTCAATCCCCGTCCATGGGCTAGAAAAGGTGAAATAAAATATCGCAACTCTATCAGGAAGGCAGGAAGCAAAAAGGGACACATTTCCCCTTCCATTACCTTTTGTTCTATTCAGGCCCACAGTGGATTAGACCATGCCCACTCACATTGGGAAAGGTAATCTTTATGCTTTAACAAATTCACCAATCCCAATCATAGTCTCATCTGGAAATGCCTCACAGACAGAGCCAAATAAAATATTTAACCTGGGTATCCTGTGGTCAGTCAAGTTGACACAGAACATTTACTATCATACTCAGTTACTGCTGTATCACCATGGCTTAGCATGGCGTCTTGTACATTTTAATGACTTAATAAACATTTGTTGAACAAAAGAATTTTTAAATTAGTGGTTATGGACAAACATGGAAAGGTTTGCAAAATTGAAGTTATAAAATTAATGCTTATTTTAGTGAGCTTGGATTCCTATTCAGGGCTTTCAACTTTTTCTGCCTTTATTTCTTTAAAAATGGATGCACAGATGGCTAGATCTCAGCCTTCTGTGTCTATCAATAATACCTAAAAGCATGTTTTCATTGCCTGTGCTCATCCCATGCTTATGATACAGCAGCATAGAGTGCACTTCCTCAGGAAGTGTTCACAGTGAAAGTATCACTTTCACTGAAAGTAAGAAAGTATCAAAAAGCTGTGCTTTTGATGTGCTTGTCTCCTGTGGATGTGCAAATGCACTGAAACACAGGATGTTAAAGAATCAATTCATCACTTCAGGAACTGTGGACTCACTCTGTGCTTCTCAAATTATCTTTAGGAAAAAAGTTTTATTTTTTATATAATTTCTTAACTATCATGGACTGATACAATGACAAGAATTATTAGAAAACTAATGACATGTTTGAGTGTTATGACAACATCAAATTCTTATTAAAAAGTTTCTACTACTTTCTCTTTGGATACTTAGTTCTCTATAGAGAGTGGTTAGCAGTTGCAAGACATAGGCCCTTAGACCACACTTTCGAGTATTGGTACTCTAAGTTCCCTAGGAGAAGGTAAAGATCAGGGTCACAGGAGAAAACAGAGGGTACAATGAAGGTAGGTTTACTTAGGGAAGTTTTAGTGTAGGAGTTATTTGCAAATGTATGGGCCAACAATAGAGAAAAATGAAGAGATAGTAACCAGAACTTCTATGACAGATCAGAATTATTAGTCTCATGGAAGTTAAATATGTTAAACCAAGTCCTCTGCAAATAAATGCCTGATACAGGATTTAATCCTAATCTGACTGAGCTTTAAGGAAATATAAGAGATGATGTTTTGACAAGTCTTAATTGAACTCCTAGAATGTATAAAAATAAAGATTATAGACTTAACAATCTATGAATAAGCATAAAATATAAAAGGATAAGGACAAAAGAAACTAAGGGAAGATAATCATAAGAAAATAGTGAAAAATTAATGAAGTTAATCAATGTTTATCTATTTGAGAAATTACTGAGTTCCAGAGTATATCAGTAAGAAAGTATCGAACAGGTAACATTGAAGTAAGAGAGTACCGATGGGGTGAAATGTGGCACAAGAAAAGGCATCAAGCTGTGATCCAGCAAATCGTATTTAGAAGTGTCCAAAAATTTCCTCAATCAACACAAAGACTATAAGCTGGAAAATGTGCAATGATTCAGAAGTAGCTCTCTCATGACGCAGGGACTAGCAGAAGAGCAGATCACATTGGCTGAATGATTCTCTTCAGCTGTACTTAATACTGACATCTTTACTTGTTACATTACTTTTCTGTTAGTGAATAGTAAAAAGAGCTATATGCAGGTTTCATGTTCAAAGTAAACCAGTGGGAAGAGAAAATTGTAACTGTTTGTACTTTAGTAATTTCTTAAAAATCACCCTGAGGTTTAATGGAGCCTTTAAGAAGTCTACCATTTTCCATCTGTCACTTTGCCATAAATACCTCTTTTTTCATATTAATTTTTGCAAAATTAGAAATAAAATGTTTGCTACTACTAATGATTTCTCATTTGTTATCCTAACTGTAAAATACACCCTAATATGCAGTTAATTGAGATTTAATAAGAATGGCATGTTGGTTAAATAATAAATCACAATTACTTTGAATCAAAGCCTAGTATCAGGCAAGTACATAGAGATCCCTTAAAATGGATTAATATTCCAATGCCAAGGATTTGCAAAAACCTATTAGGCAAACATACTATCATCTCATTTGTTCTAGTTAAAAATTATAAAATTCTTTCCAGGTTTCTCTGAAAAAGTAGCCCTTCTTTTATGCAATTTATCGGTATAAAACAAAGAATTAAACATTATGGTGATTGTTACAGTAAATTCCAAAGTTTAAAGGTTCAATCATCAGTCTGGACACACTGAGCTGCTATGAGTTTATTGTCATAGAAACCCTATAAATAAAAGATAGATATTTAAATAATTTCATTGTATTTTATAAAGGCTTTTAATTTCAGCTTCTTTAAGATGTTACGTATATGGACAGATTTACTCTCAATATATGTTAATAGGTCCCTAATAAAATAATGAATTATAGGACAGCATTTTGAGGTATATTTCAGTTAAATGGCTATTCATGTCTAATAGTTGGTGCCTCATGCCCTAAATGTGCAGCTATGAGTCAAATTTTGCTTTTACAACTTATGGTGGTGAATCAATAAATTAATATAACAGCATGACACTCTCTCACGTATTTCCCATTTGTAGTGTTTTATTAACTTTAAAATATGTAAGTCAAAAAAATTAAACCTATTGAAAAATTTAAAATGTAACTAAACATAAAGCCAACCAGGTGATATTACAAATCGTGTATTTTCAATTAGATACCCATAGTTTGCAAGCTAATTTAGTTAGACCAATGTATCCGCATCATCAACAAATATATTCATCATCATTATCACTTTTCAGCTGGCAGAAATTAGCAGCAGATGTTATGAAAGTTTTCCATGTTTATATTCAGAGATGTTCAACATTCCCCTGTGATTTCAAAATAGGAAAACACAATGAATCACATCCCTGCAGTCATAGCAAACCATATTTTGCATCATAATAACATTTGTCTAATGGAAATTCATCTCAAATTTATTTCCCCCAAAGGTAAGAAAGCTAAAGGACAGCGGAATTTCAATAAAAATGCTCTTCATACTGCTCAGACTAAAAAATAAAAAATAGTTTTGTTTATGTAATATTTTGTAGAATCCAATAAAATCACAAGAAGCTCTTTGTATTATAACAATTTAATGTTCAACTTATGTATTAAGGAAATTTTTATTTAAGGCTTGCACTCTTATTACTATCATTTAAAATTTTTAAAAAGCTATGTTGTTTTAAAAGTTAAGAAGTAGCTTTCTCAAATACAGTATAAAACAGAACAACATTTTAAAAAAGACAAAACTAATTAAATATTCCAATGTTATGAGACACTTAAATGTGCTGGTAACTACAATTTAACATTACACTCAACACTGAATTTACTCATAGCAAAGCCAAAAAGGAGCTCACCTCATAAGATTAACATTTTTCCAATATCAACTTTTAGAAGTAATGTTATGTGGGTTTTGATATAAGATGTGAGTAATGTGATGCATGACATTTTCAAGTGAGTTTTCAGTAGAAATGGAAGCACTTATTTTGTTTTTTAAAGATTTTATTCATTTATTTTTAGAGAGAGGGGAAGGGAGGGAGAAAGAGAGGAATAGAAACATCAGTGTGTGGTTGCCTCTCATTTGGCCCCACCAGGGACCCGGCTCCCAACCCGGACATGTGCCCTGACTGGGAATCAAACCGATGGCCTTTCGGTTCACAGTCTGGAGCTCAATGCACTGAGCCACACCAGCCAGGAAGCACTTTTTAAATGATGTAGGTATATCAACACTGATGAACACTGATAAAATGGCATTTAATTACAAGCCCTGAAGGCATTGTGCGTAGTGGGTGTTTGGATAGGAATATAAATTCTTGGTGATGCTGGTGCACAGAGCAGAAGACAGCCATAGTTAGGGAGCTCTAGATGGTTTCCCTGAGTTATTCCTCGGGGCACTAAATCACTAAGATGCTCTGTGATAGAAGTATTTCTTACTTAAATACTGTTGGGAGTTAATACATGCTATCTGATCCTCTAAATTTCCATAATTTATATTAGTATATTAATGCCTATAAGGAGTTCAGCCAAATACAAGTCTGGTTATATTTGTAAATTTTGCATATCTTAAAATTGTTTAATCTTAAAACTCATTTTTCATATATGTATTAAACAAGTAGCACACTCTTTAAATAATATTTCAGAAAACAGATTTTATAACATTTTGACATGCCAGGTTTAATGATTGGGATGTGCCCAAATGAAATAGGTCAACTAAAACTTTCCATCATAATGACTGGTTGTCACTGCATAGTTGTTTTCTCTGATGGGTGACAACCAGGTTGTTGTTTTTCTAAGTGATTAAGAAGCTTTGTACAACATATAAAAGACACAGCATGGATATTTATTAGGGAGATTAAGGACTGGGTTTTAATTCAAATGAAAGGACAATTTGTTTTTGTATAGGGTTGAACCACAGGATTCTGTTGGGAAGAGCTTTATAAAATTCAGAAAGGGGATTTGCATTCACTTAAATTTGGGAAGGGTGGAGGAATTGCTATAAAGTATCTTAGGTTGGATTCCATAGAATCAGAATCTGACATGGGAAATCTTGGTAACATGCTCTGTAAAAAAGTGAGGAAAATGGGATAGGATGGGGCAAAAAGTTCAATAAAGATGTCTTTTTTCTCATTTCTTTTTTATTAGATCTTATTGTTTATGCTATTACAGTAGTCCCAAAATTTCCCCTTGTCCCCTTCGACCCAATCCCCTCCCCCCAACTCCCTCAGGCATCCCCACACCAGTGTCCATGTCCATGGGTCATGAATTTATGTTCTTTGGCTACTCTATTTCCTATGCTATACGTTACATCCCCATAACTATTCTGTAACTACCTATTTGTACTTCTTATTCTGTCACCTATTCCAACCATCGCTCATCCCCTCCCATCTGGCAACTATCAAAACATTCTCTGTATCTATAACTCTGTTTCTGTTCTGCTTGTTTGTTTATTTTGCTTTTTAGATTTAATTGTTGATAGATATGTGTTCATTGCCATTCTATTGCTCATATTTTTTATCTTATTAAAGCAGAGCCTTTAATATTTCATATAGTACCAGTTTGGTGGTGATGAACTCCTTTATCTTTTTATTGTCTGGGAAGATGTTTCTGTCCTTTGATTCTAAATGATAGCTTCGCTGGGTAGAGTAATCTTGGTTGTAGGTCCTTGCTTTTCATCACTTTGACTACTTCTTGCCAGTTCCTTCTAGCCTACAAAGTTTCTTTTGCGAAATCAGCTGAGTCTTATGGGTCTCCCTTGAAGGTAACTAACTGCTTTTCTCTTGCCGCTTTTAAGTTTCTCTCTTTAGCTTTTGGCATTTTAATTATAATGTGTCTTGAAGGGAGCCTCTTTGGGTCCATCTTGTTTGAGATTCTCTGTGCCTCTTGGACTTGCATGTCTATTTCCTTTACCAAGTTAGGGAAGATTTCTTTCATTATTTTTTCAAATAGGCTACCAATTTCTTGCTCTTTCTCTTCTCTTTCTGGTACCCCTATGGTTCAAACATTGGTACAATTGAAGTCGTTCCAGGGGTTTCTTACACTATCCTCATTTTTTTTATTCTTTTCTCTTCTTACTGTTCTCATTGGTTGTTTTTTGCTTTCTTATACTCCAAATTGCTGATTAGATTCTTGGCTTCATCCACTCTACTGTTGATTCACTGTAAATTGTTCTGTAATTCAATTAGTGTATCCTTCACTTATGACCAGATCTTTTTTATGCTGTGGAGGTCCTCACTGAGTTCCTTGTGCATCCTTATATCCAGTGTTTTGAACTCTGCATCTGATATATTGCTTTTCTTCATTTTGCTTAGTTATTTTTCTGGAGCTTGTCTCCCAGGCTTGATAGAGTTTCTTAATGTACTAGGTGTCCTGTAGAGTCCAGTGGTACAGCCTCCCCTAGTACCCAAGCTGGGTACTCAAGGTGTGCTCACTGTATGGGCCATGGACACCCTCCGGGTGTAGTTGAGCCTTGATTGGCGTTGGCATGTCCAAGATTATCCACTGTTTGTCTTCTCTTCAGGGTCACACAGCATGAGCTACAAAGTGACCTGCAGATGGCTGCTACTCATGCTGGGCTTGTAGGTGCCCAGGAGACGCCAAGCTGTGAACCACGGCCTGCCACTTTGAGTGCCATTCCTGGGGCAACTTAGCAAGAGGTATGGGGCTTGCTGAAACCAGATGCTGTTTGTTTGAGAGAATTTAGGAAAATCTGAAGCATGGGTCAAGACAAATGATTTATATGGAAAAGCCACTGGAAACAGCTTGGATGGGCCTAAAAGTTTGGTGATTCCAGGTCTCAGGGTATCACCAAGGTTGGATAAACAGTGTGAGCCATGTTAATGGAGTCTCAGATATGGCACCTGCTCTGTGGTTTCATAGGGGAAGGATCAGAAAAGGAACAATAGCCTCTGCTAGCACTTCTGTCTGGGAGAAAGCCGCTCCCCAGCTCTTACCCTGATGCTGGACAATTTCACTCCCTCCTGTATATCTCTGATTCCTTTCAATCTGCTGCCCCCACACTGGAGTTTAGAGGGAGAATGTCCAAGTAAGTCTATCCATGGACCCTTTAAGGGGAACTGACTGGGATCCAAGCAATTTCTGTCTTCTTCAGCCTCAATCCCTGCTTGTTTTTATAGCCAGAACTTATGGAGACTTATCTTCTTGGCACTGGAACCCTGGGCTGGGTGTAACCTGTTCCATACCTCCACCCTTCCTACCAGTTTTGATGTGGCTTCTTCTTTACTTCTGTAGTTGTAGGATTTCCATCCAGCTCAATTTCTGACAGTTCTGAATGGTGGTTCTTCTATAGTTTCGTTATAATTTTGATGTGATTGTGCAAGGAGGTGAGCTGTGTTTACCTATGCTGCAACCTTGACTGGAAGTCAGGAGTTCATCAAGATATCCTTGTATTGAGGAAGTCTAGCTTCAGCCTGATCCTGCAAGATTATCTATAATTTCTTTCAGGGGCAAGATGTTGGAGTGTGTCCCTTCTAGACCTTTCCAGGAATGTAACCTGGGCAATTCCCTGGAGAAGAGTGCCAATACTCCCCACCTGTTAGAGTGTGGAAAGAAACATGAGGAGCAAAAGCAACAAACAGATCTACCACAGGTGTATTTTGGTCTGTTAAATTTTAGAAGTTTAGCTTTTTGTGTATGTCTGTGTTTTGTTTTATTTATAAATAATGCCATTAACAGTTCCTTAACAATATAAAGTTCAGAAAATGATTTATAAAACATTTATGTAAAACTAGATCACCTTAGTGCATCAAAGGTCATCCTCAGTTTCTCGCATGCAACAGTGTTTCTACTCAAATGCCTCAGGTTCAACAAACTGAACACACTGAAGGCTAACCTCATGATCTGCATACTACAACCTAGACTGAGGTCTCCTCCAAAGTTCCATATCTCAGGAAATGGCACCAACACCTTTTCAGAAGATATCTTTTATGACTCTATTTTTCACTCCATATATCCTATTTATGACCAAGCTGTCTTGTTTTAGTTATAAAATATCACATGAATCCATTTATTTTCCTTCATTTCTTAGCTAAAAATATCTTTATCAACTACCATCATTGCTAGCTGAGGTTACTGAAAATATCTCCCGCATTTGGTCTTAACCCCCTTTAACATATCCCCATATTGCAGTTAGCACTATCTTTCAAAAGCAAATCAAATTGTAACAAACTATAGAAATGATCCCTGAAAGGATAGTCTTTTTGAAACTCGACCATCAACTGACACCATACACAAAAATAAATTCAAGGTAGATAAAAGACTTAAATATAAGTCATGATACCATAAGAGTCCTAGAGGAGAACATAGGCAGGAAAATCTCAGATATTCCATGTAGCAATATTTTCATGAATAATCCCCTAGAGCAAGGGACATAAAGGAAAAAATAAACAAATGGGAATTCAGCCAAATAAAAAGCTTCTGCATGCATAAAGAAAACATCAGTAAAATGAAAAGGGAACCAATTGTATGGGAAAATATATTTCCCAATGACACCTTGGACAAGAGTTTTATCTCCATAATATATAAACAACTCACACAACCCCACTCCAGGAAGATAAACAACCCAATTAAAAAATGGGCAAAGGACCTGAACAGACACTTTGCCAAGGAGGACATACAGAGGGTCAAGAGACATGTGAAAGGATGCTCAGCATCATTAGCCATCAGAGAGATGTGAATTAAAACCACAATGAGATACCTCTTCATGCCAGTCAAAATGGCCATCATAAACAAATCAACAAACAACAAGTGCTGGCAAGGATGTGGAGAAAAGGGAACCCTAGTACACTATTGATGGGAATGCAGACTGGTGTTGCCACTATGGAAAACAGTATGGAATTTCCTCCAAAAACTAAAAATGGAACTGCCTTTTGACCCAGCAATTCCACTGCTGGGATTATACCCTAAGAATTCTGAAATACCAATTCAAAAGAACATATGCACCCCAATGTTCATAGCATCACAATTTACAATAGTCAAGTGCTGGAAGCAACCAAAGTGCCCATCAGTAGATTAATGGATGAAAAAACTATGGTACATTTACACAATGGAATACTCTGCAGCAGAAAGAAAGAGCTCCTACCATTTGCAAGGGCATGGATGGAACTGGAGAGCATTATGCTAAGTGAAATAAGCCAGGTAATGAAAGACAAATACCATATGATCTCACCTATAAGTGGAACCTAATCAATAAAACAAATAAACAAGCAAAATATAACCAGAGACATTGAAATAAAGGACAAACTGACAGTGATCAGACAGGAGTGGGGAGAGGGATAATGGAGGGAAATAAGAGAAGGGTGATCAAGGAACATGTGTAAAGGACACATGGATAAAGCCAAAGAGGATTGGTTGGAGGGAGGGAGGAGGGGATGGGTGGGCTAGGCGTGAGTGATGGGGGGAATGGAGATAACTATACTTGAACAACAATATAAAATAAAATAAAATTATAAAAGAAAACAAATCTAATTGTATACTCTTCCTTTGTAATATCTCTTGTTGCATTTCCATTGTTCTTAGGACAAAGACCCAAATCAATAACATGGCCTAGAAGATTCTGTCTTCTTTCTATATTCCTACCTTTTCTCATATTATTTTTTCCCTGGCCTATGTATGTTAATCACTCTGACTTTCCTTCAAGGCCTCAGTAGTACCTATTCCCATTTACTTCATGATCTTCACATATGCTGCTTCTGTCTTCCTAGGATCATTCTAATTTTCTGTTCATGAATCCAAACACATAAAGACATACACACCACATACATACTCACACACACATACAAATATGTGCCACCAGCATACTCCTCAAAGTTAAGTCTTCAGTGTTCTTCATATCTTATCTAGACCATCAGTTCCTCAGGGAAGATACCAGAGACCTTTTGGCCATCCACTCACATCCCCTTGGCCTTACTTCCAGCCAGATTTTGACCATACATATCCTGAAAGATTCATTTTCCTGATAACATAATGTGGGATGCTTCTGGGGATACTCTGCAACCACAGAAACATAACCTAGAAGGATGAGAGAGTTCAGGCTTTACAAGAAAACCATCAACTAGTGCTCCTCCCATTCAAGTCCTTATCATTGCTGGTGCAAGTCCTACACCATTGACTGTACAAGTCCACTCCTGGCTAACTCTCTGACCTCATGTCTTATCATTCTTCTGTGCTCATGCTGTTCTAAATATACTTGATTTTTTTTTTTTTTTGCTGCTCATCAATAACATTTTTCCAAAAATACCTAAATGGTTCTCTTCCCTTTTTCTTTCAAGTTATTGTTTATATATTACCTTTTCTTAAAGAAACAAACACACAAACACACACACACACACACACACATATGAACACATAAAACAACACCCTATACACCATTGCTCTGTATCATGCTACTCCTTTAATTTTGTTCACATTTATCATCACTTTTGGATATTTGTTTATTATCTGATTGACTCTAATATAATGCACATTCTTTGAAAGCGAGGTATCCATTTTACTTAGCATTTTATTCCCTAGCACTGAGCACCTGAAACATAGCATGTGCTAAAAATGTTTTTGATAGAATCAGTCAATACTTGTTCAATTTCTGTTTATTTAATTAAGCAAATTAATTCTTCTCAGTTTCTTTAAATGTGTGTCAGGACCCCTAGACAGATACTTTTACTTTTACCTTCCTTATCATTCTTGAAGAGTTAGAACATATATTATGTATATAACTAAAAACAGTTATATTCATCATTACATGGTATTCTGTGTGTGATTCATGTTATATGCAATTTTTTCTTTCTTTGCTCTACTTTAACCTCTTAGGATAAGGTAGTAAATGGAGCAGGTATTTAACAAATAGTCTTAAATGACAAAAAGACAATATTAGTAATTTTGGTAAAATGGCTACCATTGTAAAGAACTGTCAAATTTACTTGAATCAATAATGATGCTCTATCTAAATAAGAATGGTTATTGTACTATTCGTGGTAAAGTTTCACTCAATAAAATTTTATTGTAGAAAATTGCTTTAATATAAAAATTTAAATCAACATTATAGCACATTACTTCATTTCATTTTTGGCAGGACTAAAACATCCAGTAGGACTATGATGTTAAATTTCTGTAGCTGAATCTCAATACTACCCATTATGTGGTTCCATCTCACCTCCCATCACCTACAAACTTTATTTCAACCTATTCTACAGTGTAATACTATGATCAATTTTACCTAAAACAAAGAGGCAAGCAACAATAGCAACAAAGCCCATTCCCACATGCCCAGCTTTACTGTCTGAGTTCCCAAATCATAGAAAAACACTTCTTCTCTCCTTAACCTACTCACAGTATACCCATCATACAAAGCCTGGGTAGATATCCATCTTTCCTCCAAATCACTTTCTGATTATTCCAACACTTAATGATAATATACTGATATGGACAGATACTTCATATTATACAACCAATCGATTCATCTTAACACGTTGACATTTGTTCAAAGTTTACATTATGTTTGTGTATTCTCCTAAACTGCAATATAAACTGCCTGAGGGGCAAAATCACATTGTTCAAAACACTGGGAAATGAATTTGGTAATGTAAACTTGAGAATGGTAAATTGATGGAATAAGGGGTTATTTTTTTTATATTATAAGAATGCTATAAGTCAACAACTGAGGATAAAAATTATGTCTTAATGGCATCAGTATCCTAAGCTTCTTTAGTTTTGTCTTGCTACAATCCTTGGCTTCTTTCCTCTGATTGTTGCCTTACAATTTCAGGATGGCTGAAAAAACATCAGGCTTTAGATAAAGATTTTTTTAAAAAAGCATCAGTAAATGAGTGGATCAAAAATATATGGCACATTTACACAATGGAACCCTATGCAGCACAAGGAAAGAAGGAGCTCCTACCCTTCGCAACAGCATGGATGGAACTGGAGAGCATTATGCTAAGTGAAATAAGCCAGGGGGTGAAAGACAGATACCATATGATCTCACCTGTAAGTGGAACCTAATCAACAAAACAAATAAGCAAGCAAAATATAACCAGACAGAGACATTAAAATAAAGTACAAACTGACAGTAACCAGAGAGGAGGGAGAAGGGGGATAATGTAGGAAAGAAAGGGAGGGGTCATCAAGGAACATGCATAAAGGACACATGGACAAAGCCAAAGTGGGGTAGGATCTAGGGTGGGAGGTAGAGATAGGCCGAGAGTGGGGGAGTAGAGGTGGGGAAATGGAGACAAGTATACTTGAACAACAATAAAAAAAGTAACAAACAAGTGGAAAGAAAAAAAGAAAAGCAAAAGAAGTGCAGCAGCTAGAGGACCTTTCCCTGAGAAGCGTTTCTGTGTATTGGGAGGGGAATAATCTCCAAGGACCTTTGCCGACGTACTGTTGACACAAACTTGATACAACAACTCACCATTGATAGTGTATGTCTAACAAGCTCTCAGGTGTGATCCATGAACCACACTTGGAGTAGCAATTTATATTCTATACTTTTTAAAAAGTATACTATCATCTAAAACCTCCTCAAGTTACGTACGTTTATAGGCTCTGCCTCTTAGCCATCTGAGGGATCCGGAAAAATATAGTTAACGGTCAGTTTCCCCATCTGTAAGCTGGTGATAATAATAGAACCAATTTTACAGGTTTATAAGAAAATTAAATTTCATGATCAATATGACACTTAACATAATAGCTATCTCCAAAGAAGTATTCAATCTCTTTTTTAAATTTTCAGATATTTGTATCATTATTAAACTGAAGCTAGCATTTCCAAATTGCCTCCCATGATATATTCAAAGCTGTTCCTAAAAAAATAATAATAATGTTGGAGAAAAAAAGAGCCTGTGTTAAATTAATTTAACTAAATTAGAGAACCTAAATAACTCAATCACAAATAGACTTTCCTTGAATCTTATAATTTATTGATACAATCTGTGAGCCTCCAAGTTGGAGCATCATATTCACCATTTCACAAAACTATCAATGAATTACTGTAAATTATTTTTACAAGTAGAGCCCAAAAAGTCACAGTACAGCCACGACATTGTCAAACTTCATTTCAGTCTGTGTGAATATTCTCCCCGAACTTGTGCAGGGAACTGCCTTCCTGACTATACGCCACAACTCTAGTGCACTAGTTGCAAGACAAAGTTGGAGAAATGACCCAGGAGATGTGACATGATTTAGGTGAGAGGTTCCACCAGAAGAGGGGATGCTGCAGTCATCATACAAATGTATCTTCAAAGAGAAAACATGACTTTACAGAGACATCAAAGAAGATAATAAAAGAAGGAAGAATAGGGGAAAGAAAAGCTTTTATCCCTATGAAGTTCTATGAACATTGAATGTCGTGCATTACTGAACCTTAAACTCAGGACAAGAGATTTCTTCCAAACACAACTTTATTATAGATGCTGTGATGGATATTGTTCTGTATGTGGTTAACAATAAATAGCATCACATACTTTCTTTCACAAAGGAAATTAATAAATGATCAATAAATTCACTTATGTATGTCAGAGGATAGATTTATATTTGTAATGACCTATATTGAACATACAAATGCTGAGTTAGAGTGTAGTTGAGTAAAAGTGCTAAGTATGATGTCAAAAATCAAGATCATTAATAAAGTCAGTTAATTAAAATTGACTCTTCAGGGAGCCTTCCTGTCATCCTTCTTGACCATCCCTTGAAAATGAAGCTCTGTGAATATGTGATTACTGTTTAAAATTAACATTTTTCCCACTTCAAAATGTAGTACCACCCAGAGTGGTATGAAAGGCAAGTGTATGGGAATTAAAACATGGACTATATCAAGACAAATACTATTATTGTTACTAGAAACTCAGAGATCACCTGTAAATGTGGCTAGTATAAAAATGAAATTAAAATTTTGAAATGGCTTCTCAAAACACCTTTTTAATCTCATCTGATGAAATTTAAATGTTATTACGTGAGTGCTGTGAAAGAGCAGCACAAAAGAAAGGTTGCCACCAAGATGAAACTCAAGGGCATTCATAAGACCCCGTGTACCACTCTTAGAGCCTAAGAACCGATAGATGATCACTGTGATGTCCTTGACAGTCTTTCAGGGGCACATAATTTTGAAATAATTTCAGACAATCAAGAAGAAGCTATAGGACTTGAAAGATAATATGCCATAATTAATATCCACTGACAATCAGTCACCTAACTGATATAAACAATGTTGTTAAAAGACAATACCTTCAATGGAGTTGTCCACTACACATTTGAGACATTATGATCACAAGATTCTTGAAAGGGAAAATATACTTATAGAAAGAGACATTGGATTTAATATTATTTTCAAAGACACTCAAAGTTAATTTCTTACAGGGACTCTGAGGGGAAAAAAACAATATATTTTTAAAGATAAGGTTAGCACAAAAGGACTGGGTAGAAAAAAATGTATTAGTATTGTCTTAGCCAAAGCAAATATAATGTCACAAATACACATAAGGTGATTACTAGTGTATCTTTCATGAGTGGCACCATTTTTCATGTCACTTCTGTCCTTTTCTGCACAAATAATCAGAATTCTTTTTCACAACTGAGTTTCCATTCTAAACTAAGTACAATTGACAAACAAATAAATGAACCAGAATGTTTCTACAAGAATGTACAACTTATTTAGTCATCAAAATGATTAGATGGATTTCAAAATGAAATAATGAGCCTCCTTAGAGAATTTATACAAAATTAGGGACACTAAAATTTTTGAAGTAGAATTATTAAAATATTTTTATATACGTAGAAAGAAGTATAGAGAAGACTTCTAAGGGACTTCTCTCTAGGTCTCTAGAGGCAACGTACATCTCTGTCTCTGTCCTGGTGCAACTCTCAAGCACATCTTAAACAATTCCTTGAACAAGGCTGAGGCAGAATCTTTCTCCATGGCTTCTAGGAAATAGTGTTAATTCATTTTCAACCAGCTCCAGTGTGGAAATGTCTGCTTTATCTCTGAATGCTTTATCATTTCAGTATCTCTGAAAATGTTTGCATCCCAACTTCCTTTCTTTCTTATTCTGTCCTGGTAAAAATGTAATCAGGTGTTTTGGGGTGGGTTGGAGCCAGGATAGCTCCATGCTGTATAGAGGTCTTCCATAATCTAGAAAAGATACTTGGACTTGAAAGAGGCATGGCATTACTAGCAGAATGAGTATTGTAAAGGAGTGGCTGTTCGGGTACTGTAAACTGTATGTGAATCCAGCTAACATAGTTCCAACATTCCCTGCTTCTGAGCGCTTGAGGACTAAGAAAGAGAGGACTGTGGTTAAATCAAAAAAGCTGATATTTCCAGGACCCTCAGCCATTGTACTCTGCGATCCAGCTGCCAGAATGTAACACCAGAATAAGAAAGTAGATTCTCTCTGCCGGGAGATCAGCAAGCAAAAAGTTAAGAAATTCTAGACCACAAAGCTTTGATAGGAATTAAGGCATATGAAAAGCAGTATTATTTAGTGGTGAGCAAAAAAAAAAAAAAAGATATTAAAACAGTACATAGGAGAGGTAGAATATTAACTATCAAAAAAATGAACACATTAACTCTGTAGTAGTCACACAATGAAATACTGTTCATAAATTATAATGAACAATTTACAACTATTCACAATATAGATGAATATCACATTTATGGAGAAATCAGACCAAAATTGTATATATGTGCAATTGTTTTTAAATAAAGAAAAACAGAAAAAAATAATTTAAACTGAAGAAATTAGTACAGTAGTTACTCTAGGAAAATGTCATGTCAGGAAGAGGGCACAAGAGAAACTTCTAGAACACTGGTAACATTCTATTTCTTGATCCAAGTGCTGATTTTTCAAGGGGTTACATTTGTGGTAATTTATTGAACCATATATCAATGATGTATAGACTTTTTATAGGTGCTTTATACTTCAATAAGAACTTTTATAAGCTTGAAAAATATAAGAAAAGGTTCTTAGAGTTTCATGGAGAGAAACAGCAAGAAAGGGCTATTAGAGTCTCATTGAAAAAGGCATTGAGTAAGATCCTATTACATGGCAGGTAGGGATGCTGAATCTAATTTACTTAGATACTTTTACCCCAAGCTCATGATGTCTTGTAGTCAGTCACCTGCTTCATATCTCCATTACTACTCTTTTTAGAAAAAAATCATTATACTTTGCAAAAAGAAACACATAAAAAACAATCTTTTCAAGATGAGGTTATCCCATTTTATGTGAAGTAAAATTATAGCAAATCTTTCATTCAAAAAAATTTTTAATGTCATTTATATGTAAATGTATAAAATGAAAATATAGTTGTGTACCCATTCTGGAGAGAGAAATAATCTCTTCAGTAAATAAATAATAATAATAGCACATAAATCTATGTTATTGATTTTAAGAAGTATAAAAATCTTGAACAATTAAAATATAACATCAATTTTATTTCAAGGAAAAAGTGACACAGTTATTAACATAAAATAAATTATAAATTCTTTCAGTGATTTTTAAATGGTACCTCTGGTTTTACACATAAGACAAACAAGCAAACAAAAACCATAAGCAAAAAAATAAACAAAACCCTAATTCCACCAGCCCATAAAGTTTCTTGTTCTTTTTCTGGGTTTGAATGATATGGCTGTGACCAGACTAAAGAAGTAAAGAAACTCATACTAGACACGTAATGGAGAGGCAACTACAAAAACAAATTTGTTCTACAGACGTCCCAACCCTAATTTCACATGTAAGTGTTTCATTTCCTCTACGATTTTAGGAACTATAGAAGTAGTCTAAGTGTAGGACTAAATAGTATCTAAATATTTTAATAATGGGAAAATCAGAAAATTAAAGTTACTGCTCTTTCAACATCAATTAAACTTAATACTTCTGAAATAATTTGAAAAAATGTGCAGTTTTTCAGCAACCCTAAGTAAATATGTTCTCTAAGCCTTTCTGTTTTAGTGTTTACATTTCTGATCCATCTGGACATTATTTTTGTGTAAAGAGTTGGGTAGCTATAAACTTCACCTGTTTTTCTAATAAGTACCCTGCTGTTTCAGTAACATTTTTGAATAATCTACTCCCTACCCCCTATTCAATGTTATATCTTTATATTTCAGTACCTGTATTGATTATCAGTTTTATATCATTGGTCTATCTACATGATTTAATTATACAGCTTTATTTACTATTATTACTTTATTATATGTTTATTATCTTCATTGGAATTGTACCTCCTAATCACTTAAACACATAAAACCCGCTTTTCAAATGTAACATTTATTAGCATTAAGGACATCTTTCTATGTCGATAAATATAATAATACATCATCAATTGCTGACATGGATTACAAAGAGCATAGGAGTCCATATTGCACCACCAAAAGAGTAATATGCTGGAATTGAATTTTAGAAACATATTCTGCAATAACATATACCCTAAATGTTAGAACAGAGAATCTCTAGGTTATAGGTTGGTAGTAGAGTGGGTATCATTTTTATTTTCTGGTTTTCTTTGTGTGTGTGTGTGTGTGTGTGTTTTCCTCTCATCTAAATTATTTGTTCATCACTTAATCACATGGTTCATTTTTTAATTAAAAAATTGCTTTTCCTTTTCTTCTTCAAAACTTCTATTAATTCTCTATTTCCTTGAATAAAAATGTGACTTTTTTTAGAATGACATTTTTAAAATTTCCTTTACCATCTGGCTACAGAATACCTCTCCACCCACATTGAACCTTTTACATTAACCCATAGACCTCACCATGCCCTTCAATATCTCTGGAAACTTCTATGTCTTTTTTTCTGACAGTTTCAGTTCTTCTCTGAGAAGGCTTTCTAGAGATTTACAGTTTTTTGCTTCTTGCTTTCTGTCCTCAAATAATTTTGTTTATACCTTTATTAGATCACACATTATGTGTGTGTGTGTATATATATATACATATATACATATACATTTGCACATATATGTGTATAAATATATATACATATTCTCATATATGGCTGTGTCCTGAGTTCTTTAGGGCAGTGCCTTCAGTAATTCTCTTTATCTCTATCAGTGTGCTCAACTACTAGCAAGTAGTCAGTCAATATTTGTTAAATGCATAAATGTATATATGAATAAATGCATGAGATTAGACTAAGCACTTGTAATTTTAATATGGGGTCCACAGGTTGGACTAGAGTGATGAAAAACAAAGGGTTAGTATCCCAAAATGGCATCAATAATGAATATGAATTTTAAAATTTTATTTAGAAAAATTGGACAATTTTGTAAATATCACTAATATATTTTTATCCCCCTGTAATTTTAAGATGCAAAGAGAATGTCAAGCCATTAGGGGAAAAATGATAGCATTCATTAATTCATTCATTTATGTGTTCAACAAATATGAATTGAACTTCTAACAGAGATTAATATGGAAACTTAAAACACTTGATCTCAAAGGCTCTCAATTTTCTAGATGCTCAGAAAAACAGAATCAATCTCTGTAACAATTTTGACCCAAATATGCTTTTAGATGACTAAAAGGGCCATTTCAAGAAGAACATGAGCTAACTTATTGTTTCTATTTCTTATCAAATTGCTTTATGTCATGAACTTGTCATTAGACAAGAAAAATCTGTAGAATGAATTATATCCACTTACCCTGCTTAAATTTAAATTTCTAAAGAACCAAGACAGCAATTTCTTTTCCTATATCATTGTATCCCCAAGCCTATCAGAGTTCGTGGTTCCTAGAAGCATTTGATAAACATTTACTGAATAAATAAAGGATGAATGAGTGAATGAACCATATTCTCAACATCGCACATTTTAGGACATTAATTCCAATTCTGTAACCCTGTGTTGTTATACTACTCAATCTGTAGGGAGGAAAGTGAGGAGATTCAGAAGACAATAGTGCATCAGAAAATAAACAGGAATACATACAGAGTGGGACAAAAGAAGGTTTACAGCTATGCATATGGAAAATAACACAATAATTAACAAATAATATACAAGCATAACCTCTATGTTTTGTATACTCACAACTCTAAATATACTTTTGCCTTACCCTATATTAAATGCATTATATGCAGTAAAAGGACAGTGCAACTTTGGAAACTTGGACACTCTTTTCCTGAGCTCTATGGTGCTGTGTTGTATGTGAATTTATTTCATGGGTAAATCTGCCCTAATATGAGATAATTTTTGGTACCATAAAACTCCACAATGGCAAAGTTTAAATAATCTTTTATACCATGACTTCTCTTTAACAAGTTGAAGGAATGTCACAAAAGATTTGTGAGACTAATTTTCCTTTCACCTTGAGCTGAAGTATATGGGCTGGGGTGTAGGGAAGACACATCTTATGAGAATTTGAAAACTATACAAATATAGTTGGCTTCTCAAGGCCAACTTTATCAATCACATGTATAGAAACAAATGGATACATACTTTAAGTTTTAATATAAGTAAATTTCAAATAAGTTTTATTTACAAAATAGTAAGGATTAAAGGTTAAGGCTTGAAGCACCAGAAATGTTTCTTTTTAATTTTTTCATTGTTGTTCAATTACAGTTGTCCCAATTTTTCCTCCCATTATTCTCCCCTGCTCTGCCCACCACCCCCCTCCAAAGTTCAATCCTTCCCCCAACTCAGAAGCATTTATGGGTCAGGAAAAGAAGGTTATTTACTTAAATACCTTGCTCTAAGGATGCTTTAACTTGTATTTTAATGTATATAATGTTGCCATAAGTGATATCAAATATTTTAATTTTAATTTTTAAACCAAAAACTATTAAAATGTTATTTATAAGTAAAGAAGTCTACTGGACATTACATGTTCACTAGTTACTGTTTTATTGGACTGTATTATATGTATGTTCATATTAACATTTAATTTATTTAAGCCTATGAGCATTATAGCTGAATAGTCAGTACTTCCCTGGAAATTGATTGTAACTTGGTGATTACAGACATCAGAATACTTGTGCCATACCTTAGGCTGGTCTGATAAATGGTACGATTTTTTTTTTTTTCAAATCAGCTGAGACAAGTCAGGTGACAAATGATTTCCATTAGCTTCAGCAGAATGGAAACAAAACAGATCAATACAAATGATTTGCAGCAAGTTTAGATCATAAATTTACTTTTGCCCTTATACATCATTTTAATATAGAAGCTTTTTCTTTTCATAGCAGAGGAAAAAAGTCATTAGAGAACTAAAAATTCTAGTTACTGCAAACTGTCCCTGATTTAAGGTGAGACCATATTAATGCACTATTAATTTTATCCAATGGTACATAATAATATTATTTTAAAACATGATAAACAATAAAAATGTTAATGAGCCATGTTCCAGAAAGTTTATCTCAGCTGTAAGTTGTATAAACACTATAAAATGCTTAAGTCCACAAAATTAGCTCTTCTTTCTACTTTAAGGCCTTAGTGGGTTAAATTTTTGTCTTTAGTTCTATTTCTTAAGCATTTTCATTATAATTATTTTTGGTAGTTAAAAGAACCTTTATTTACTTACTTCATGTGCTTTAACTTTGCACACAATGTTTCAATAGTAGTAAAATATTTTAATATTTTAATATAAGGAAGAGAGGGATAAAGGAGGAAGAGAAAGGAAAAGTAAACAAGTGAAATTTTAAAAAGCAAATTAGCGTTACTCTTCCCTCTGTGTCAATGATTTCAAAATAAATAGCTTTCTTACACAGTTGTGGAGGAATTTGCAAGGAGCCATAGGGCCACACCCAATGGTTACCAAGGGATCCCTGGTAGTTAATAGAATTAGTTATATGATTTTGTGGACCCATAAAGAGATGAGCATAAAACTGTCAGTCATGCTTCATGCACCAAGAGCATCCATTCTGAATAATGTTCTGCTATACTCAAGGAAAAAATGTAAAGACATTTACTGCACCCATGAGACTCCTCTCACTACTGTAATGAGCAAATATTCTTTACCTCGCTCAGCTCACGAGAAGAATTTCAGACTCAACACCACTGCCTAAGAGACGGCAACATAACAATGGCTACGATGGTGAGTCAGCTCCAGGGGACATCTGCTGACTCGTGGACAAGGGGCAAACAGGTAGTGTCCCTGCTTCCATAGCCTTCCTCATAAGTCAGTTAACCTTTCATAATATTATATCCACTATACCTAAACCTTAATGCATCTAAGTATCTGTTTTCCAACCTATTCGAATGAGGTCAAAGTACACATACAACAGTATAACATAATGCCAAAAGGTTTCGAATCTAGAGGTAGACTGCCTGGAATCAAATGCAGTTTGGCAATGTACCACTTTTAACTTGTGATTCAGTTTCTTCAACTCTGAAATAGAGAAATAACCATGTCTACCAAAGAGGACTGGGATGAGGATTAAAGAAATTAACACAGTGAAGTGGTTTATAACAGCACTTGGATCCTTATTGTAACTATTATTGTTCTCCTTATTATTATTATTATTACTATGACTGTGGCTATTACTATCATAAGGGTGATGTGTGTACAAAAATAGCAAAGGAAATTTGAAAAAGGAGTTGAAGACTTTGCGGGGAAGACAATAGAAGGTTAGAAGTCATATAAAAAAGTCTTTTGTCAGAAGAGATGTGCTACAATCTATACCTCTGCCGGGCACTCAGTCACACTTAAGAAGTAATGGGGAACCTGTCTCAATGTTCACCAAGCTCACCCAATTGCAAAGCCACATAGATCATGAATCACAGACAGTAGTGAAAAATTCATCTAGCACACAAATCTGACAATTTTCCCTCATCAATAAAGACTGACACTCAACAAAGTTATTGTAAAATAAAGATGGCCTTAATTCCATTGGCTAAGTTAAGCTTTTTACATTCAAGTAAATATTTTAATGAAATATAGCATATAGAGAGAAAAGTTCACAAGTCATAAGTGAACAGATTGATAAATTTTGACAAACTGAATAAGTATATGGATGCAGCACCTGGATCAAGAAATGATACATTATCAGCACATCAAAACTATGGCAATTTTAATTTATTTTCCTTGCTGCAAAAGTATTCCCTGTACCCCCAAATACCACTACTTACTTATCCATTCTATATGGGTGTACATTTAAGGTTTCGTTTGCTGTTGTTGTTGTCTATTACACATGGTGATTCTGTGAATATTTTTGTACATGCCGTTAAGTTAACTTATGTGTGCATATTTGTTCATTACCACACCCAGGAGTGAAATCTCTGGGTTATTGTCTCTATGTAATTGTCCTTGGTAGATAATGGTAAGAGCATTACAAAGTTGTTGGACACATTTACAGACCTACCAAAACTGTAGGAGAATCTGAGTTGCTGCACATATTAGCCAAAAATGATATTGTTAGAGCTGTAATTTTGGCTGTGTAAATATTATCACTATCACAGTATGGATTTATTTCTCATTTCCCCTGATTAGTAATTAACTTGAGTACCTTTTTATGTCCACTAATTATATATTTTCTAATGTGAAATCCTGACTTCCATCTTTTGTTCATTTTTTCCTATTAGGTTGTTCGTCTCTTGTTAATTTTAGAATATCGAGTGCTTTGTTAGGAATTCTATACAACTATTCTAAACCTGTGGCTCAACTTTCACCTTATTAACAATGCTATTGGTTGATGCCATCTATGATTTCTTAATATTAATGTGATCCAAATTATATATCAATGTCACCAAAATGATCATTTTCTTTTATATTTAGCACTAGTTAAATAATTGTGTACTTCACAATAATGAAGATAATATCCTATGCTTTCTTAAAGTAGTTTTCTTCATTTTACCTTTCCCATTTGGATCTAAAATCCATTAGAAACTGAATTTTTTGTATGTATGTGCTGTATGGTAGGGGTCAAGATTTATTTTTCCCATATTAATAACCAAATGACTAAGCACCTGTATTGAAAAGATCATTTTCTTTTCAATGTGCTACAAGGGTAACTTTCTCAAAGTGACTGAATATATAGGTCTGTTTGTAAACAGTTTATGCCGTTTCACTGATCTATTTCTCTCTCCTCATAAACATACAATATCTTACTAATTATTACAAATTTGTAATAACTCAGTATCTAGAGTGATAACATTGAGCTGTATTCTTCGACATTTTCTCTAGTGCTCTTTGAATAGTGATTGCTTTGGAAACTCCAAATAAGTTGAAGAAAAATGACATCTTTTTCTAATGATGATGCAGTGTTTGTCTTTCTATATCTGGCTTATTTTACTAGGTATAATGTTTTCTGGGGTTATCCATGGTGTCACAAATGGCAACATGTCATTCTTTCTCATGACTGAATATGGTTCCATTTTATTTAAAGATATCTATATCTCTCTCTATATATATCTGTATATTCACATATCTATACCTATCTATATCACATCTTCTTTATTTATTTATGCATCAAGGGACCTTCAGCTTATTTCCATATCTTGGCTATTGTGAACAATGCTACACTGATTTCATTTTCTTTGGATATAGACCCAGGAGTGAATTGCAGGGTCATATAATATTTCTATTAGATCAAAATAGTTCTATCTTTAATTTTTGAGGAATCTCCATTTTGTTTTCTACAATAGCTGAACCAACTTACATTCCCACCAATAGGACACAATGGTCCCCATCTCTCCACATCCATGCCAGCACTTATCTCTTGTCTTTTTTGTAACAGCCATTCTAACAACTATCAGATGACACCTCAAAGTGGTTCTGATTTATATTTCTCTTATGATTAGTGATACTGAGCACCTTTTCATATAACTGTTGGCCATTTTTATGTCTTCTTCTGAGAAATGTCTGTTCAGGTCCTTTACACATTTTTTATTTGGGTTGTTTTTTGATAGGATTTGTTTGAGTCCCTCATACATTCTGGATATTAACTACTTACCAAACAGATAGTTTGAAAATATTTTCCTCAGTGCTATAGGCTTTCTCTTCACTCTGTTGATTATTTCCTTTGCTGTACAGAAAGAAGCTTTTTAGTTGATTACAAACCACTTATCTACTTTTGCTTTTGTTGTTTATACTTTGAGGATCATAGCCAAAAAAAAAAAAATCATTTCCTAAACCAACGTCAAAAGTTTCTTCCTATGTATTATTCTAGTAGTCTTATAGTTTCAGGTCTTACACTTTAGTCTTTAAGCCACTATGTGTTGACTTTTGCATATGGTATGAGATAAGAGCCCAATTTCATTCTTTTGTATATGGATATCCAGTTTTCCCAGCACCATTTATTGAAAGATGAGATTGTGCTTTCTACTTTGTGTATTCTTAGTACTCTTGTTGAAGATCAGTTGACCATAAATGTGTGGATTTATTTCTGGGCTCTCTATTCTGTTCCATTGGTCTATATGTCAGTTTTAATGCCCATACCATAGTCTTGATTACTGTAGCTCTTTAATATGATTTGAAATCACAAAGTAACATAACACCTATATGGACAAACTATAAATATTACTTAAAGAAATT
Organism: Mormoops blainvillei; assembly: GCA_004026545.1. Lineage (NCBI taxonomy): Eukaryota > Metazoa > Chordata > Mammalia > Chiroptera > Mormoopidae > Mormoops > Mormoops blainvillei. The sequence continues at coordinate 79,007 of PVJD01002956.1, forward strand.
TAAAGTAATTAATGGGGAGCTATCTTATGGTCAGGTTGAAAAGTCTCATTTATAAAAATGTCAAATTCACCCAAATTATTAATATAATTAAAAATTATATTTTTAAAGCAAGATTTTTTAAAATATGTAAGCCTTATTTTATTTTCCATTACCATTTAGTCCCCTTATATCCCCCTCTTCCCCAGCAATCACCACCCGGCAATCACCACCCTATTGTCCATGTCCATGAGCCTTTTTTCCTTTTTGCTCAATCCTTCCATCCTTTAACCTCCACCTGCACTAGCTGTCATCTGCTCTCCCTCTATGAGTCTGTGTCTGTTTTGCTTGTTAGTTCAGTTTGTTCATTAGATTCCACATATGAGTGAAATCATAGAGTATCTGTCTTTCTATGACTGGGTTATTTCACTTAGCATAATGTTCTCCAGGTCAAGATTTTAATAAAATTACCATATTTTGCCATGTGTAATGTACATTCACATTTTTGGCCCAAACTCCAGGAAAAAAATCTTTCATTTTTGACTTTAAAATTTTTTTTATTCATTATATTTAGATACTTGTTTTTTGCATTGTAAAGGAATTTTAGCATTTATTTTTTAACATAATATAGTACAAGAAAATTTATGTAACAACTGATTACAAAACACAAGAACAGGTACAAGGTATTTCAGGTACTACCCATGTATAATACTCATCCTTATTTTTCCCTGAAAATTTTGGGCAAAAAAGTGCACATTATACATAACAAAATACGGTAAATCTTTTGTGAGGATTATTTAATTTATGAGAACTGAAGCCAAAAATAGACAAAATTCCCTAGAGGAAGAACAATGTGGTAAGCCTTATTGTACAGATACAATTACTTAATACAAAGTTATGGTATTCAGCACAGTATTGTATTGTTGAAAGGACAGAAAAATATACCAATAGAATTAAATTCTAATATCCCAAAGAGACCATGCATATAGAGTAGGGGAAGAATACAGTTGTGAGTATGTGAAACACAGACTTTATTTTGTGTTATTATTTATTAATTATTTATTAATTATTGTATTATATTCCATACAAAATACTGTGAACTTACTTTGCTCCACCTGATATATAAACATCTACTGTAAGACAATGGGAGCACTACTGAGAAGTGAAAAAGTAAAATATTTTTAATAAATGGCAATGAGACAATTGGGTATCCTTATCTGAATAAAAAAGAAAAATGGAACACCAACTCACATGATTAAAAAATAATTTCCATGTAAATATATAAAAATATGAAAAGTAAAACACTACAGGATTGAGAAGTTAATGTAGGTTAATATATTTGTGACTTTGAGGTATATAAATACTTTAAACAGAACACAAAAAGTACTAATCATAAAGTTTATCAAAATTAATATTTGATCATAAAATAAGATAAAGTCAGAAACCACTTTCGAAGCTTATATCATATCAAATAAAAGACTCAAAACCAGACAACATAAAGACTACAAAGCAATAAAAAATAAACTTTTTTTAAAAAATGCATGAAGTATGAGATTTGATCAAGAAATTTAAATGCCTAATTGATAATTGAAAAGTTGTTCAATTTCATTAGTCATTAAGGAAAAGCAACTTAAAGTTCCTTTTAAGTGAAAATGAATTGCACTGAAAGGATAAAATTAAATTCCAGATATTTGTGCAAATTCAGAGAAATTCTTATCATTCCTTTGAGGGAAGGTAAATTCATAAAACTGCTTTGGAAAGCATTTTGTTATTATCTAGTAATTTAAAAATTGCAAAGCTCAGCAGTTCTCCTCCTAGGTCTACATACAGAAATGCATTCATATGTGGGCTCAGACACACGTGCAACAATATTCACAGTAGCGCAGGTCATAAAAGCCCTAAACTGGAAACTACCCAAAGTTCAATAGAAGGAACAATGGTATATAAATTGTGGTATATTCATAGACTTAAATACTTTACAATAATCCTAAGAAATGGAACTACAGGTACACAAAATAATGTGGATTTATCTCTTAAGTATAATATTAAACAAGTAAAGCCAGACCTAAATTATACATAATGTGTAATTCCATTCACATAATGCTCAAAAACAGACAAAACCAAATTTTTTCATTTAGGTATGTATTCTTAGGTAGTACCACTACAAGGAAAGTAAGGGATGATTAACTTGAAAATGCAGATAGTGGTTGCTTTTAGAAAGAAAGCAATTTGTTACTGAGGTAGGATTTCCACAATACTCATAAAATTTTATTTCTTGTCCTTGAAAGTGGTTGTAGGGATGCTCACTATATAATAATTTTTATTTCTTGAACTTAAAAGTAGTTATAAGGATGCTAACTATATAATATTTTTATAGCTGTGCATTTAGACTTTATGCAGTTTTCTGCATGTGTCTTTAATTCACTGTAAAAAGGGTTTAAAATGCTCAACATCTCATTTCCTTTATATATATATTTTTCCTTCATCAACCTCTGCTACTCAATTTATTTTAAAAGATTAGTAAATTGAATTAGAGGAGTAGGGAGAAGAATGGAAGTTAATAAAGAGATGTGTGAAAATTCCACATGGGAAGGGAAATGTCATGATGAGTACTCCCTGCTGGTTCAGTTAAAGGAGATCATGTTTAACTAGCCTTCTGGAATTATTTGAAAATATTACATCCATAACAGATGATAGAAATTCAATGATGTAGTACCCTTGCATTTTTCTCCAGGCAAATAACCATGTTACGCATGAGAGACTAATGACTAAGGCAATGAGTTATTGAGCAAAAGTTAGAAATAGTACTGGATAGAAAACTGACAGCAGCATCGTTTTACTCACAGTCTACAGCCATAAAACCCTTCCCTCAATGTCCTTTTCTAAAATATCCTAATTAGAAGAGGCCAATCACCATGCTAGAACTGCAAAGACTTTGAGAACTGAAGTAATCAAGGAAGCCAAGATGCATTCAAACTTCTACTGCAGGACCACCACACTCAAATCCTGTTGATCCCCCTCTTCTCCTCTCCCCTCTCCCTCTGCTCCCCCTTCCTTCTCCCCTCCCCTCCTCCATTCTCCCCACTTCCCCTCTCCTCTCCTTCCCATCCCTCCCTTCTCCCTACCATCCCCTCTCCTCCCCTCATTTATTCATTCCTTTCTTTTTTCCATTCATTCCACTGGGAACAGGGTAAGGGAGAACTCTGCAGCCAGAGAGAAGTATTTTCAAAATACAGTAAGAATTGTGAGAGTAGAATTACCCATACTGTTTCTGAAATTCAGAGACAGACATAATTTGGATTATATAGAAGATAAAAATTCAGTAATTTTTTATTGTCATGTTGTAAGGATCATTTTCTTAGAGAAGATGTGTCAACCTCTATTTAAGTACACTGGTTTAACAAAGAACAGGAAAAAATGAGATTTAACAATCATCTAAGTCATTTTGACAAAAACACACTAAATAAACATTGTAAGAACCAGTTTGGGCAGCATTGTTCCCCTTGGTGATCTATAAGAATTACAATAACCAGATCATTTCCAAGTCTTCATTTTATTTTTACTTTGAAGACTTGTTTCTGGGATCAATTACACACACATACATACATACACAAAGACACACAGGTATACACTCACATTCACAAACCTATACTATGAAGACATGTAATAATACATTGATTTTGACACAATGTCAGACATACTAAGGACGATCATATCAGAACTTTCTCTACAGAGTTTGAATGAAACCATCTTTGAACCACTGACATAAGTTTAGCTCATTTGTGTTCTGCTTTTCTGATGTCTTAGTGCTTGATTTGATGAAAGAGATTTATATTAGAAATTAATTTAATCATTAATAAAATTTTCATTGTTAATAATCATTGGAAGGGATAATTTTTATACCAATGAAAAATATTAAAATCTCAAGTTAATCAGTGGTTTCCATGTATATTATCATGTATGGATAATAGGAATATGTCACTTCTAGGAATATTCCCTGAAACAGAAGGCTGGGTGTGTTGCCTCTGTTTTGTGCACCATTTATAATATTTTGTTACTAATGTCTATCTGATTTCCATTTTCTCCTCTATATCAGCACTGTCCAATAGAACATTCTTTGGTAATAGAAATGATCTATATTTGTGCTGTCCAATAGGTTAGTTAGTAGCCAAAGAGTAGCCCTTGAAATATGGCTAGTCCCAATTGGATTTACTGTGATTAAACCACATATAATATTCCAAAAGTTAGTGAAAAAAATTAGAATGTAAAATATATAATTAATTTTCTGCACAGAATGCATGTTGAGATAATAATATTTTGGACACATTGGGTTAAATAAAATATATTATTAAAATTAATTTCACCTATTGCTACTTTTTCAAAAATGGCTATGAGAAAATTTAAAATGACATATGTGGCAGCGTTTGTGGTGCTTTTGTAATTCTATTGAGCAATGCTCTTTTAAATGTTGGTGAAAAAAAGAATTTTCTATGTATGGTATTTTGTAATACCATATTCTATGATTCACATTTATACTTTAATACTCCATTAAATTTTGATGTGTCCCACAATTAATAGCAATCATAGTTTATAGGACTTTTTATCTTTTTTAGCATTTTTTCCTTTCTTATTACATCTTCTATTGATGATAAGTTAGTTCTGATAAACCAGGTTTTAAATGTAGTGCAAATCAGTTGATTCTTAGTCTTTTGGAAATGTCTTCTAATATCTTTTTAGACAGTTACATCTTATTTTGAAACTGAGTTAGAGTATGCTTGCAAAAAGGGTAATTATTCAGGAGGGGCTATTAGCAAGTACTTAAATGGAATACTACCCTAAGAAAGCCCTGGCCAGGTGGCTCACTTGGTTGGAGCATCTACTCCTGCACCAAAAAGGGGGCAGGTTCATTTCCAGGTCAGGGCACATGCCTAGGTTGCCCTGGTCTGGGTGCATATGGGAGGCAACCAATTGATGTTTCTCTCTCACATGGATGTTTCCTTCCCTCTCCCATTCTCCCTTCTTCTCTCTAAAATCAATAAAGATATCCTCAGGTGAGGATTAAAAAAGAAAATACTGCCCTGTAGGGAAATAATAGAGGGGGATCATGCTCTTTTTTCATAGAAATGTTATTATAACAATTTAAAATAAATCTAAGTACTTACTTTAGTTAGAACAATTGAGAATTTGAGTAATGCCTCAAAGTTTTCTTGAAAATGCTTTTAACTAATAATCATATGACAAATTTCTATTGCATGTTTATGTTGCTAGGAAGAAGGGGCTGGGGAAAGTTGAAGAAATAAAGGACTTAAAGAAAAGTAAAACTATGCAAATATCCTTTATTGTTTTGGAGGGATTTTCTTTAAATATAATAGCTTGAATGGAAAGTAATAATACAGGTGACATTAAACCAAATATCACAGTCCATCTCAAAGCACCTCAAGTTCCACTCCTCTGTGGCAACTCCTTCAATATTTCTGGTGGTCCCTTAACTCTATGTCATATGCTAACATCTATATTTCTTAATTTATCAACTATAACAAAAATCTATTGATGCCTAAACAATGACAAAGAAAAAGCTTGAGCCAAATTGACCCATTTTCCCCTGTCATCTTTTCATAGTCAATAGTTATACTATGTTTAGTTTAATTTTATGTAGGTTACCTTTGAATCTTGAAAAAATATATTATATAATATAAACCCTTTAATTATAATACATCTTAATTGTTCCATTAACTTATGACAGTATCTCTTAATTTACCACATCCTCATACTGGAAATAAGGGTTCTAATATTTGTATCATTTCTTCCTGCTCTTCATTTTCCTTTCCCCTTTCTCATTCCTGTCATTCACATTTGAAATTGCTAAGGTATTTCAGATTCATTTTCTTTATTGCAACCATAACTAACTGTTTCAAATATTGATTCTTCTACAGATTCTAAAGTTGTAATCTATTAGCTACATTTATGCTATTATGATTATGGATAATCCATAACCAAAAGAAGTCAAACTCTAAGGTTGTATATCTTCATCCTTTCTTCAATTTGTTGACCTTAAAAAGGTAAAAGCACTTATTTCTATTTTTTAATAAAGTGCATATATCTTGCAAACATAATTTTAAAAAATTTTGAGAGAGTTCATTTTAGCAAAAATTTCCTGAATTTTTGTTCTGCAAATAATCCACTTTGAAAATTGTTCTTTGAATTATCAGGGTTAATAATAAGTATTCCTGACTTAAGAGAGGGAAAGAGAGAGAAAGCAATGGCATTTGGGGGATGAAATTGAAACAAAATTGAGGTGATAGTAGATTCTGAACAAATATTTAAATAAATAAATGCATTTATTTTTACATAAATTCCAATATCTAGATGTATAGCCATTTTAAATCCAGAAATAAGGTCCTATTTGACATTGAAATAAATGCAGCAGGTTAGAATAAATGAGAAGAATGATTGCTAATAAAATTTCAAAATAAAGAGACAAAGAAAACACTACCTTGACTTTTTAGAACCATTATTTTAATTACATTATTTAAACCCTAAAAAAGCATTTACAGTAGAAACATGAATTTATCAAAATATAAGCATTATTGACTATAATTTAGTAATGCAATATTGTCTAATTAAAATAAATTTAAGAGAATTTCAAATCACTGAATACATCTGAAAATTAAAGATAAACTCAGAAAACATTGTGTCTCAAGCACTTGAAATTATAAATATTTTCTTTAGGTAAACATGCTTTTGACCTTTAAATAAGGTATAATTGAGATAAGAGCCAGGTAGCAGCTACTTTAAAAAGGGAAAGGTAGAAATATATAAAATATATTTCTTTTTATAAAATATATTTTTAAATTATTAATGACTTCAAAAACTAGCAAAATATCTGATTAATATCATTTGTTATGAAAGGAATATTAATGATAATATCACCATTTCTATTCCATGAAAAAGTCTGAATGGCACTTTAGAAAGACAAAGCGTTTGCTCCTAAGACCACTCTATGGAAATGCCCCCTAACCAATAGCAGGGTCTCTTGGACCCTGGACCAAGAGACAAACTTTTCTGAGTCCCTGTGTAATGGAGGTGGGACCACATACAAAGGGAAAGAGTATAAAGAGGGGAGGAGTATGATCTTGTCATATTGTATTTGTAATTAATGGGAAACTAATAAATACCTATAAAATATATTGTAAATAAATGCCCATAAAATGATGTGTGAACTGCTCGTGTGTGTGCGTGTGTGTGTAACATGGGATACTCCTATAACCAGCATAATTTCACTTCCATACTGTGTATTTTAAAGAATTTCAACCATTCTGATATCTCTTGGATTGCTTTCATCTTCATAAGCATAATCAATCTCATGTCATTTTAATTGATTTAACACTTCGCTAAAACAAGACCTAGAAGAATGGGATATATATGTTCACACACATACATGAAGTCTGTCCAGGGAAAGTCCAGCCATTGTTAATATAACAAGAACAATTTTCATGACACAGATGTAATGTGGCAGCCAAGGAGAGTGCACTGGAATATGAATGTGTGAACAATGATTTCACTGTACTAGTTAGTGGGGGTGGTAGATGCCACTGAGTGAGCATGTGTATTGGGTGGCCATTGCATCCAAAATGACTAGGTGAGTAGAACAACAAATCTGCATCAAATTTTGCATTAAGCTTGAACATTGCTCCATATAAACTATTCAGATGATTCAGAAGGCTTTCAGGGACAATGCAATGACTGCAGTGCAAATAAAATTGTGGCACAAATGCTTCAAAGATGGTTGAGTATCTGTTGAAAGTGATCCATGTTCTGGAAGGCCTGCAACAAGCCAGACACCTGAGAATGTTGAATGTGTATGAGCTGCAATCAACAAAGATCAGTGACTGACAGTGCAAGAATTAGAAGCTGGTCTGGGGACTCCAACAATTACTGTGTCTGAGATTTCCACTCAGGATCCTGGCATGAAATGTGTCATGGCTAAATTTGTTCTGCAGCTTCTGCTACCAGAGCAGAAGGAACATCGTGCTGTAGTTGCTGAAGACTTGATTCAAACTGCTACCAATGGACCAGGTTTCCTCAGTGAGGTTATAACCGGAGGTGAATGGTGGGCCTATGGCTATGATCCTGAAATGAAGGCCCAGCCATCCCAAAGGAAGTCACCTGGTTCTCCATGACTGAAGAAGGTGAGAAAAAATTGCAGCAAGAGCAAGACCACGTTAACTGTGTTTTTTGAACTGGGAAGGTGTGTCAAACAATTAATAAGGAGTACTACCTCAATGTTCTTTGTCAGTTGCCCACAACTTTGGGCAACTGGTGATTGACAGCTTCTTCACAACAATGTACCTGCTCATGTATAGAGTCTCATAAAGAGTTTTCTGGTGAACTATCAAAGCACCCAAGTGACTCAGCCTCTCTACAGCCCAGATTTGGCACCTGTGACTTCTGGCTTTTCCCAATATTAAAATCACCTTTGAAAGGAAAAAGCTTCAAACCATCGGTGAGATTCAGGAAAATACAATGGGGCAACTGATAGTGACTGGGAGAACTGTGTGACATCCCAAGGTGCCTATTTTGAAGAGAACTGAGATATCATTGTCCTATGTACAATGTTTCTTGTATCTTGTATCTTCTTCAATAAATGACTCTATTTTCCACAGTGTGTGGGTGGATACCTTCTGGACAGATATGTAACTGAGCTGCCATTCATTGGAAAAAAATGGTTAGTTGTACCTTGGGATATTTAGAAACAGAAAAGGAAAGTCTAGGAAAATAAGAAGGAACGAGAAGCATATGAAGTGTTTAGAAGAAATGAAGGAAAGATAAAATCACCATTGAAAACATGTATATTCTAACATCTTTTGTCATAAAATTGTGTGATTGCTGCTTCCATTCACCAATCCCAGTGCAGTGTTCCAAGCTCCATAGGCACTCAGTGATGGTTATTGACAGACTAGAAACAAAGTTCAAAACTTTGGAATCCATTTAGCATGTCAAATTGAGAATGTATCTCTAAATACTACATTTGTCTCTAGTTAAGATTGAATGCTATATTCAATTATTGAAAAAAATCATAGTTGCAACAATTCCCTAAGGAAATATTTCTTCACACAGTGAATTTTAACCTGACCTTATTTAATTTTATTGTGTTGCAGAGTTATAGACTATGAGGGAGTTTTTCAGTGGATAACTATTTTATGTAGTTGTAAATACCTAAGAGGTATTTCTATAAATGACTTAGTTTATAGGCTTAATTATAAAAATATTGATTGCCTTTTAAATTTTAACTAAAATAATGAGAAAAGGTTAAAAAATCTAAGAGAAAATTTGATATACTTTAGATCAAATGCTGATCATTGCTATATTCTGACATACAAAATCTATGTAAACATAAAATAGCAAATTTAAGCTTCATATCCCTTAAATACTGTAAGGTTCTATAATTTATCAGAATCATGGAAATACCTGCAGATAATAGCATTCTGCTAATATATATATGTTATATAAATTATATATAATAATATATATAAAATTATTATCCTATTGTTGATGGCAAGTCATGTGGCCAAGCCAAGTGTACATGGACTTCAATCTTTCCAAGAACATGGGTATGAACATTTGTGAATAGCCCAGGGCTATAATTATTACAATCCATAAACCTGGGATAATGTTTTGCTAATAAAATACAAATAAATCAGATCTTCGCATCATCCTTTTTTGAGCCAAATTAAACATTAGTACATGAATGTTTCTTATCTATTCATTTACTAATCTATTAAAATATTAATTCATTAAATTCACAGTAAAAGGTAAAATTGAAACACATGACTTAGAATCAAGTCCTCAGACAATTTTCTATTATTTTCTTCCCCATTGCAATTTAGATATTTGGAACTGAATGCCTAAATACGCAGCAGAGGGAAAACAGATGGCTGGTCCTCCAGTGGCACCCTGAGTCCATGCAACCATATGAAATTAGAACAAGGAGAGCCAAGATAAAATGCAGGACAAAGTATTGTAAAAGGTAGAATAGAAGACGTCATCTTAACTTTAATATCCAATAACCCTGTATATTGTATACCATATTAGCTATTCCCCTATCTAATTAGAAAATTATCTTGAAATAAGAAGATAAAGTGAGGCTAGGTTTGAGAGAGAAATGAAAAATTCCACTTGAGAAATAATCTTATAACTAATATCATTTTTGAATGATAAAACCCAGTGCTGCATATACACCCTGCTTATGTAAAATGGTAAAACGTGTAAAGTGAAGTGATGATATGTAGTAACATTTTCCTATCCACAAAAAGGATGAGGAAAATGTTATTATATACCAATAATTCCACACCCAAGAAATCATCCTTAGGAAATTCAACACAATGTTCTCCATTAATCATAAACTATTTTGAGAAATTAAAGGCATTTTTGGATAGTTTAAATTCTAATTAACATCAAGTTAATTGGGTGCCATTAAAATAGTAATTATAAAGATGTTGTTCGAAGAGAAAATATTTAACATATAAGTAACAGTGAGTGAAAATGCTAGTACATATTATTGTCACTGTGTCTTATATACACACACATATAAAAATGTGAAAAGACGTAAACTCTGTTAGAGTGATTGACTTTATGGATACTTTAAAAAAGAAAGTATTTATATCTCTATGTATCAAACATGACATAAAATAACACTCCTTAAAGTAATTATATCCTGATTTTTTAAATTCATAAAAACAATCTGAAATAAAAGCAGACTATATAAAACCAGCTTTGTATTTTAGCTACTGATTGTTTCAATTCAATGTCTTTGGCTTTGGCCTGTGCATTAACAGGTTACTTGGCACAGTAAGGCAATCTATTAAGGGTTGTGTGTTCTCTTACTCAAAATAAGGTAGAAAATAGAGGAAATTATTATTGTAGTTAAAACAAAAAAAAAAGCTCCAATAATCCAAATCAAGCAAACATGCTTATTTAATATGAACCACGAGGATAATTAATTCAACAGTTTACTTTTCCATGTACACACAGTCTGAAAAGAAAATACACTCAGTGCTTCAGTTATATAAGGCACGGTGGATTTCTAGGTGAAATATGTTTCTCAAATATCGTTAAGTAAATTTCAACTTGACTTTAAAACCAAATTACTAGTATTTCTACAATATCCATCTCCTCTGCACTGCTAAAGAATTACTCAAAATGTAACTCTAAGTTATCAAGCTTAGGAAATTGAAATGGAAATTTAGACGTAGGCTGTTTTCAGCTCAGTTAGGAAGCATGCAATTGCAATTGAATGCTCAGCAGCAAATACTTCTTGAGCCTGAAGGCCTTTCAAATTTTGGTTAAGCAACTCACGTAAATGATTAAAGCATATGGCAGTGCTGTCTTTTCTTTCCTCCATACATAAAAGAAATGTTAGTACTATTTAACTTTGACCAGAAACATAATGCTATTCTCACTGCAAAATGTCAGTACCATTTATGAAGGTTAAGATAGATATTTAAGGAGAGACTTGTAATCTTTGTAATTAAAGGGAAGCAGTGGTCAATATTTCCATGATGGGAACAAAAATACTGGTGTATTTAGGAAAGAATAATATCAATTTACAATTTGATTTAAAAAATCTGTAAACATTATTTAGCACGGTATGTATTTATGTCTCAAAAGGAGAAATATAATTAAAAATGAGCAAAATGGATAGGAAGGTTACTACGTAGTATAAATTTCATAATCAGGTTTCTTATCTTTTGTGTAGGTTATGAAAATTCTCTAAACACCAAAAAATTAGACTTGCTAATACAATTCACAGAATTTTAATGTTCAAGACTCCTGATATTGTACTACCTTCAGAGAAAATTCAAAGAATTTAAATAACTCATTCAACTTTTCTTGATATAAACAAACAAAAAAAACAGAGACACTAATGTCAGTTTTATAATATGAATATCTAATTATTAAGAGGATGAGAAGAAAAATAATTGAAGTAGTAAACATTTCATATCTTTTTTAGTATGTCCTAAACCTGAAACTCATTGTATGTTCAGGGAACTTTCCATTATTTTGATGCAAACCATGATTTTAATTACAGTTCTGACTTCTTAGTCTCTGTTGTCTCCTTTATTTATGAATCTTACTCCAGAAATACCCCCTAATTCTTGAGAAATCTCATGTTTTTGAAATATGCTCCTCATCTGTTTAAATTAGTCCAAGCTGGTTATTCTCCTTTGCCTAAAAGGCAGGAATTTAAAAACATTTGTCAGAGTGGGTTGTAGGTAACGGGTTTGAAATCCAGTATTGGTCACTGGTCTAGGTGAGAATAAAGAGTAAGTCTAAATAGTGTTAAGAAAAGTGGATTTGATATTCTATGGACTGGAAGGTGAAACAGTCAATAAAACTATGTACAATGAACTATGAAGACCAAGCTCCGAGGCTGCATGGGAGGGGATTGCCACACTATCAGAGAGTATGCAGGACATGGAACACATAATCCCTATGGGGTGACACAGCCGACACTGGTAGTGTGGACAGCTTAGAGAAATAAAATAAGTTCAAATGTTCCTGCTACTCAAACCTGACAATAACATATCAACATTGACCATGAGAAAAATACACTCTGGATAGCAGCTGGGCCAGGGAGCATGAGAGAAGGAGAGAAATGCAGTGGTGAGCTTGAACGTAATCCAAACAAAGGAGCGACCTGAAGTGGAGCCCAAACCCATCCTAGATCAGTCTAACCTTAGTGAACCTGCAGCACATGAGCATGGAAATAAGTTTTGTTTTGTAAGCCTCTGAGAGCCTGAGATGGTGTGTTATGCAGCATTATTTGGCAACAGCTGGATACTTCAACACTGAATTTGGTAGTTTGAACTCATGTGGTCACTTTGTTAATGCTTTTTCAGTGTTTCAGTGTCTGGAACAAAATCCTAATTCGAACAGATTAAAGAAAAATAGGGAAGAAAATACACTGAGCATGTGCAGCAAACTTTTGAAAAAAAATGTAAGTGGGGAGAAAAGAAAAGAAATGGTGTGAATTTGGATATGAATGTGGAGTAAAAGGTTTCTTTTTAATTTCTTGTGTTTCAAAACGGTATAATCATTGGCTATCTTTCGCAATTTGTCTTTACGCAATGCTTTTGCTTCTCAAGCAAGGTTACATCCATAGGTAGTATCAGCAGAATAAAAGTGTTTCATTGATTTATTCTATATCAGGTAAAACTGAGCCCTGGGCATCAGAGAATTTCCTAAGACTCAAAACTCTGTTTTATCAGAAACACGAAAATCTGTGTAATCATTTCTGATTTCCACCACTTAGAATAGAATAAATAAAAGGCCATGAAGGAGATAAACATTCCCTGTAATCAATTTCCTCTTTATATTCTAGGAATATCTTAAGATATTCTAGGCAAATCTTAAATTAGGGCAAAGATTCTTGGTGCAAAAGTATGTTAAGAGGTTTGATGAATGGAAAATTGTATTTCACACATATATCAATCATTAAATACATACATAGAATATAAACACAGGAATCCTGAACAAGGTTGTTTGACAAAACCCATTTGCCAGACATATTAAAATGACAGTGTTTAACTCTTCTCAAGTGAACAGTCAATCTGTGTGAGAATTTGCAGATGTTGATTCTCCAAAGTGCTCAGAATTCCCGTTTTCTTGGTACTACAGACATTTAGAATAAGAGCAAATATATATCTTGTGCAGAGTTTTTAGGTGAAACATCAAATCACCCAGGTGACTCAGCACCACTTCTGACTTTTCCCAAAACTAAAGGCACCTTTAAAAGGGAAGAGATTTCAGACCATAGATGAGATTCAGGAAAATACAACAGGGCAGCTGAGGGCGACTGAGGGAACTATGCAAGGTCCCAAGATACCTAATTTGAAGGGGGCTGAGGCGTCATTGTCCTATGCACAATGTTTTTTATATCTTGTATCTTCTTCAATAAAGGTCTCTATTTTTCATATATCATTCCTGATATTTATACATATACTTTCTGTATGTATGTGTGTGGTGTATACACATACACACACACGCCCTTCAGCATCTCTAGCTCCCTCTCCTTGACTGTGTGGAGACATGCTCTTCAAATGCCTTGCTCTAGATAGAACACATGAACAAAAAGCATAAATGGGCTCCCAGAATGGTGACATAGAGTCTAAGCCTTTTTCATGGAGTTTTCACCAAAACTAGTGAAATAGCTTAAGCATGAAAGTTATAAATATCTTTCCCCTGGAACTTCTCTATTGGGCTTAAACCTTGTTGGATTGTTTCCCCCCATTACTTTTTTTGCTCTTGAGAAAAAAAGGTCTCTCCATCTTTCCAATGTTATCCTGATATTCAAATATGTGAAATATTCAAATGACAATAATATGAGCTACCTCATCTGTCTCACAAAGTCATTCTGGGGATCAGAAATTTTCTATATGGATAGCAGGCCAGGCACCCCTTTGTGGTTTGCATGTATTTTTTTCAGTTATATTCTCTCTGAAGATGAGATTGAAGTTTGCAGATATGTCCTTATTCCACAGGACAATGACATTCCTTCATGCATTTCATGCATATTTATTGATTACATTGATGAACTAGATAACATAATACCTATATCCATGGAGCTAACATTTTAGCGGTAGACAAAATATATGTGAAAGAACAAATAAAATAATTACAGATAGTGGCACATGCTATGGAAAACTAAACAGATTGATAGAATTCGGTGAATGACTAGAGAAAGTTACTATTTTGAGAAGTTCGTCTTATAAAAAGCCTTTCTGCAGAGATAACAATTGAGCTAAGACCTGGCTTGCAAGAAGGTGCCAGACAAGCAAAATCTGTGGGAAAAGCATTCAGAACAAAAGGAACAGCAAATAAAATGCCCCAAGAAACCAACAACAGTGGCGTGTTTTAGGTAAGGAGTTCAACACCATCAGAATATAGTGAAAATGGAGAGAGTATAACATCAGACAAGCAGATGGGGAGTAGGTTGTACAGGGTAGTGCAAAGGGTGTTTACAGTCATTTGTATGGAAAATAATAAAATAATTGTAAATAATAATTCAAGCATAAATTGTGTTTCGTGTACTCACAACTGCACATTTACTTTTGCCCTGCCCTGTATATGAAGTATATTGGCTTTGAAAAACATGCATAATCCTTTTTGGCAATGTCAATTATGTTGGAAAAAATATATTGACCTACTGAATAAGTGTGGTAACGATTAGGAAAATGACCTCACAGAGCTATGTCACTGCAGACATGAGTAAGGCTGCTTCTGTATGACAAAACCTGAAAGGAATATATGGGATGAAAATAAACAACTTGGGAAATCCTACATTAGCTGTTTGGCTTGCCTATATTATTCAAAATGTCTGCACTTTAGAAGTCTTCCTTATGTTCCATTTAAAAATAATAATAAATGTTATCTTCCATGTAGATGCATGGTACAGACTGACAGCTGTCACAGAAGATGGGGTGGAGGTACTGGATGACAGAAGGTGAAGGGATTGGCCAAAGAACATGTAAGTATAACCCACAGACACAGGCAACAGTGTGGTGTTGGCCAGGAAGAAGGAGGGACAAAGGCAGGGTATAGCTGGGCAGGGGGATGGGGAGCAGGGAATGAGGGCATCTGTAATAGTGTATACAATACAAATAAAGTAAAAAGTAAATAACTAACCTTTTGGTCTTAAAACACTTTTAGATTTGCTGAAAAATGGAGATGATAGTACACAGAGCCCCCACATAGCCTATTCTGTTTCCCTACTATTAACATCTTATGTTAGTCTGCACCCCAAGTAATGAGTCAAAATGATAAATTTTTCACTTGAACCACAGTTAATGAAATAAAATGATACATTATTAATTAAGTCCATATACTTTACTCATGTTTCCCTAGGTTTTCCTAAACTCCATTTTCTGTTCCAGCATCCCAGCCAGGTTACCACATCGCATTTATTTGTCACATCTCCTCTTGACTATGGACTTTCCTTCATTTTGATGGCCTTTTTGAGGAGTACTGGTCAGCTATTTTATAAAATGTCTATCGATATGGATTTTTCTGAAGTATTTTCTCATGACTACACCAGGAGTATACATAGCTCTGAGAGGAAGACCATAAAAGGTAAAGTGCTATTCTCATCACATCCTGCCAGCGTGACCTATCACTGTGGATGTTGACTTTGATCGCCTGGCCGCGTTAGTGTTTGTTGAGGTTTCTGCATCACAGTGTCACTTCCCTCCCTGCTTTCCACCCTGTGCTCTTCAGAGGGAGGTTACCATGTTCAGCCTGCACTTACAGGGTGAGGTGCTAAGCCCCACCTCATTGGGAAAGGAACACCTACCTGTATAAATAATTTGAAATTGTTCTACATGGAGATTCGTTGTTTTCCCCTACTTCTTTATTCATTTGTTTATACTAGTATGGATTAAAGAATATTTATTTTATAATTTGTGTTATAATCCATTACTACTTTATTTGGTTACTTACATTTTCCATCTTTGGCCATTAGGCACTATATATATATATATATATATATCCATAATTATAATTTTATTTTTGAGAATTTCCTTATTTTCAAGTCCCATGCTCATTTTGTATATTTCCTTCTCCAGTCCTAGAATCAGCCATTTATTCAAGAATTCCTGAATCCTTTTATTTCTAATTGGTATTAGAAAACAAGATCTATAATTTGACCAGATCCTTTCTTCTAAGGGTTTTCTGGATTTTAGGTCCTCTCAGCAAAGAAAAAAAAAAGTATGTATAATATGTGTGTACATACATTTATAATAATATACACATACTTGTAAATATTTATATTTGTAAACATCTGTATCAATAATAGCTAAATATGATTTCACATGGATGCTTCCACCTCTGTTTCATAACTACATGGATAATCTTATCTTCCTCCCCTTCCCTATCTGTAATCTTCCACTCTAACAGTGATAAATCTGGTTCATACAATTTGCCACATATTTACTTAATGTTTCAGTTCCCAAGGAAAACAAGTTATGAGGCTATATAATATATGCATACATAACAGACCCAGATGTATATCTGTGCACCGAAATTTGGTTTAAAACTATTGTATTTTTGTTCACTGCATAGACTTAACTAGGATTTTCATCTCATCCTTAGTTCATTCATTAAGACATGTTCTTTAAAAGGTTATATTATGTTAGTGGACTCCTTGATGTTATTTAAGTAATGTGGTGATTCTAATAATTGTTAGGAAAGTCATGGTTTAACTTTGATTACAATTAACAGCAGCTCCACCTAGTGATTTATTAGTTATTTGGCACTGGTTTTCTTCGGATGTAAATAAGCTATTATGAAAGATGAGGAAACAGTTTTGATAACTCAGTTCATTTTTATTTAAAGAGTCTCTATTCAATTGTCTCTGTTTTATGGTGCATCCTCCATAAGAAACACCTTCAGTATTTTTTTCATCCTTTACACACTTTTCCCTATGTAAAGTAATTCTTGGTGGAATAGTAATAATCTACAATGTATCCATCCATGCTCCCCTATTTAATATTTAGTGTTACAGTGTTACCATTCTCACATGCCCTGCCCTTTCCTTTCTTGGGTAGCTGAAATTTGGATACCTTAACAAGCCCAAGTCGAAGAATTGTGTCCCTGAGCCAAACTGAGAAACCGCCTTCTTAGAAACACATCTGTGAGGCTCATCTTTCTGTCTCTTTAGATGTGTTCTCACAGTACAGCAGCATGGGAAGATTGCTTCTGGCTACAATTCTAAGTCACATTCTCCAGTTCAGATAATCACACCAAAAAATTATGAATGTTTTGATTTTCCATGTAACTTCAGTATCTAATGTTTTTGTTTTTAAAACCCCAACATGAAAAGGTATTGTAAACATGGAAGTGTATATTTCCTTTCTAAATTACTCGAAGAAGAGTTCAAGAAAAACTTGGGGAAATTAATTCTACACACATTTATTATATATATAGTTATATTTAAATATGACTTACAGAAACATTAATTATTATAAGAAAAGTTGATTTAAATAACTTGTTTGGGTTCATGTATCATTTTGAGATGTGAAACCACACAGATCTATACACATGCACTATAGGAAATTACAAGTAACTCAAGTAAAAGTTCTTTGATAAAAATAAATATCTTCAATAATTAGATACCAATCCATATTATTTCTTCTGTAGACATCATGATCCAAACACTGCAACTTTATTTTTCCATTTGTGTTCTTAAAAAGCACTTATCTTTATAGTTACACATTTTTAAATGTGGTTGAATATAAAAATGTCAATCAAATTTGTTCTTTAAAGAGTCTCCTTTAACTAATGCTGATGGGAAAATGCAGTGAAACTAGATAATTTGAGATAGATACAATACTAGAACAATGTGTCTCTAGGGAAAATGGGCAAAACTAATTATAACACCAATTACCATGTGCAGGTTAATTGCTACACTGTAGAAATGGTACATGATCATATAACTATCTTCATGGAGCTCCAGGCTATTACTAAACTATAATAGTTCTAAATCTGGCCATGAAGACTTATTAATATTATAACTCCTAGGATACACCTGACTTGATCTAAGCTTAGTTTTTGCTGGCTACACACACCGTACAACCAAGTTAACTCCACCGTTCTCCCTTGACCTCTTTCACCTCTGCCTTATCATTTATTCTTTATAAACTGATTTCCCTGGTCTTCCTGCTGCACATAATGGAAGAGTTGCCCCCCAGTTCCAAACTTCATTGTTGAGCACTGATTCTGAATTGCTGAGAGAGGGAATAGGATTGTCACAATTTGATTTAAGTGTTCACTGTGGTCTGGTTGCAGGATCATAGGAGAGTGGATCTCAATTAGTTTAAATAATACAAATATAGTTGCCACTTTTGTGGCAAAATATCTGGAAATTCCTATATCAAAATGCTAACAATGAAAAGCAGGATTTTATTTTAAATGTATATTATTTAGTTGCATCTTGCAGTGTTTGTATTATGATCATATTGTCTGTTTTTCAACCTGTTTCATAATCAAAGAATAGCAAAATTAAATTTAATGGACTGTCTATTTCATCAAGTTGGCCGGGTTTTTTAATAACAAAAGACAAAGTTAATATTATTTAAGGGATATAAGCATACTTATATAGTGCTAACACAGATTTAAACATTTATAATCTTCTTTCACAGGTAATTTGGAAGCATGCACCTGAGTCCTTAAGTTAGTGCATTCTCATTCGGTAATTTTCTCCAAAGGAAAATTAAGACTATACACACTGATACAGAAAGAAAGATGCATATCATATCACTTTTTATTATAATAACAAGAAATTGGGAAGAATATGTTACTTTCTATAAAATTTGTGAAAAAAATAGCTGTGATTGAGCTGTATAATAAATTCTATGCAATCATTTTTAAATGATGGTAATGACCTTTCAGCACATAAAAATAGTTCCCTATTGATTTTAATTAAAAAATAGTTTATTAAATATTTTATGGTATATTATCTACAATGTTTTTATAATAGGTAGTCTTTAATTTTCATATGTTCCACATTTACACAGCCAAATTTTTATATTTTACATAACAAACTGTATTTCCTGATGAGGCTTGCTAGGAACTAGCCAATTTTGTTCATTTCAAAAAGCCAACTTTTATCTGTAATTCTGTCTGTTTATTATTTTTACTCCCATTGTTATTATTATCTTTTCTTCCATTTACTCAGTGGTTAATTTACTCTCCTTTATCTAGCTTTGTAAAATGGAAACTTAGGTCAATTTAAACCATTTTTCTTTTCAAACAAGAAATATATGTAATAAGTTTTAAGTAAAAAGTTTTCTTCTATTTCTTGAACTGCATCTCCCAGTTTGATTTGATATATTTTAATTGCCATTCAGTTCAGACTATTTTCTGATTTCTTTTGTGAGTTCTCCTTTGATCAATAGGTTGTTTAGAACTGTGCTGTTTAATTTACACATATTTGAAGACTTTTTGATACGTAATTTTATTGATTCTTACTTTATTATGTTTTTCCTAATTTATAACTTAGTACTCTTTGGAGTATATAGTCTGTAATATTTGATTTACTTATGGAGGATGATCACAATATGATCAATATTGGTGAACATTTCTTTTGAATTTGAAAGAGCAAGCATTTTGTCATTATAGTGGATAGTGTTCTATAAACAGCTATTAATTCAATGTAGTTAATAGGGTTGTTACATTTTATATCATTATTGACCCTTTTTTGTACTAGTTATTATCAATTCATACAAGGTGTTAAAATGTTCAACTCAGATAATTAATTTGCATGTATTTGCTTTAATTTTCTCAATTTTCAAGTATTTTGAGGTTCTCTTATTAGATTATATATGCATGTCTGTTAATTCTTCCTGAAGAATGAGCCTTATATCTTTACTCATGTAATGATTTTTCCCTGGTAATACTTGTTATCTTTAAGTTTATTTTGTGTAATAAATATAAAAATAATATTATAGCTCCTCCAGATTTTGCATGCTGACTTATTATATGATATATACATTTTATTATTTTACTTGTCACCTAAGTGTTTGAATTGAAATTGAATGAAATTTGTAGTAATGCATTCTTGACTAATTAAGGGTGTTTATGTCTGTGTATCCAGATTTACTTCCAACGTGTTTGTAAGAGGGAAAAAAAGTAAAAATAAAAGTAACTAACCCCACAGGGGATGTTTTAAATAAATAACAGTGCATACATAAAAAAAGCACTAGCCAACAATTATTATTTATGTTGAAAATATGAATTACTTAGAATGGTTTTACTTAGATTTAGGTAAAACATGTATATTAATATTCAAATATGAAGAATAGGTTCTAGGTTCACACATACACATGCACTGTAGCAAATGCTATCATTTGGCTCCCCCAGAGCCATTCCGAAGGCCGTTCTTGATTTCTTCACCTTGCCTTCTTACAAAGGTTAACAAGTTTAGACAGTGAGTTTCCCTGCTGGCGTTCCTATAAAACGGTGCATCTGTGTGCCTTCATTCTGGCACGTAGTCTTGAAGAGAAGTCTCACGGGGGCCTCTGAGAAAGCATTTTATGCTGTCTTAAGAATCAAGGAAGAAAGCTCACTCATGACATTGGTTACCTGCTGGCTTCCCACCTTCGGTTAACATCCCAAGAATATGACACTGAAGTTAAATCAAACTATTCAAAAATCACAAAAATTCAGGAAAATCATAGACATTTACCCAATGCACAAGTTCATAAATCTGCTTAACCAAAACTGGAACTCTCTGACTACAGACTACTAGTTAAGTAAACATTAATCTTTTTTTATGTTTTGGCACTATTTGTTGGATTTTTCTCTTGTTGTAAACCAATTCATTTCACTGACCATATACATATGCCCTAGTTATATGTGTTGTTTTAGGAAGCTCTACATCAGCAAGAGAAATGCATTTATCTGTAAGCAATAGGGTTGCCATTAATGATGTTCCTATGTTGTTTGTGGCTTGTTTTCTAAATTTCCTAAAAATTAGTTATTTTATAAAAATATAGGAACTGTTCAATTCTACTTCACTTAAGTCTTTCTATGTTCATTATTTCTAAAAAGTTTCAATATTTAAGAATTCGTATTAGTTTGGATTTTTTCGAGTAACAAATACAGTTCAACATTTTCCACATGTTTGTACTAGGTATAATTCTTCTATAGTGAATTTTAGACTTATAACTTTTGTTCATGTTAATAAGTAAATAAAAATCCAAGTAATATTTTAATTTAGAAACTCTCAGAAATAATCAAGATTATTTTTAAATTCTTATGCAAGTTAACTCCAGACAGCTATTATTTCAAATACTGATAATTATGATCTTGTTTTTATAATTGGGGTGAGACAGTAAACTAAAACTTTTGAATAAAAATATTTTTAAAAAATTTTAATCCTCACCCAAAGATATATTTACTGATTTTAGAGAGAGAGAAAGGTGAGGGAAGAGAGAGAGAAAATCAATGATAACAATGATGTGAGAGAGAAACATCGATTGGCACCAATTGGTTGCCTCCTGTACACACCCTGCCCAGGCATCAAACCCACAACCTAGGTATGTGCCCTGGGGAACTGAACCTGCAACCTTTTCATGTACATGATGATGCTCCAAGCAACTGATCCACCCAGCCAGGGCTAAAAAATATTTTTATAACATAAACTCCTAAACTGGTCATGACTTACGGCATCACATGATCACCTAAACATATTTCAATTAATTTGAAAAAATAAGTTTCACATTTTAGATGTAGAATTTGAAAGCATGAAAATCCTTATAGTATGAACACTGAAGATGAGGAAAATACTAGAGAGAAAATATGGAAGTTATGATGGAACAAACAATAACCTTTATATGGTATAAAAACTATTGTTTTCTCTTTAATACAACACATACCTTACATATACACATTAATGCATTAAAGTCTTTTAAAAGCTATATAACATATTAAAATATTTGTGCCTGGTTTTAGTCAATGACCTGTTTAATCCCATATTATGATTTTTATATTCATTTAAATATTTAGGTCTTAAGAGCTTAAGGACTTGACTAAAATTCATAAAATAAATCTACATATTTGCTGCACATTATTTGTAACTTGCATTTATTACTTTTTGACCTTCAAAAATTACTTTAACTTAGTCAAGTATGTTATCTTTTGGTCTCTTATCCCTTCAGAATTTAGAAAGATGTTCTCCTTTCAAAGTTTTATAAAAAGTTATTTCCAGGTCATAATTTTTCAATAGTTTCAGACACACATTCATACACACATGCACACTAACCATTTAAAATTTATCTTGTACTAAAAATATTTTTTCCTCAACATTGCTAATAAACTGTCTGAAAACCATTTAAAAAACAATCATTTTGTCCTCTCTTACCTCTGGTAACATAAAACGAGTTCTTGCATATGATAGATCTATGCATAAGCTACTTTGTTCCACTGAAAGCTAATTTTTTTTTTTAATATTACTTCCAGTGTTCATCTTATCACACTTTAACTTCTTTCTCAGTAACCATGTTGGTTGACTTCCTAATAGAATTCCAGTCTCTAGACCTCCTTTCAATGAATATAGTTCAATGCATGTCAACCAGATCGTTTGGGGAACCAAAATTCCAAGGAATTCTAAAAGTTCATGAGTCTGGTTCAGCGTGGGTTATAGTTCACACAGGCAAGATCTATCTCAAAATGTAGCAAATAGGCCTCTATGAATAAAAATGAAGTGCATACATATTTAAATTTTGCAGTAAATCCAAGCAAATGTAACAGCTTTTGTTAAGCAAAAATGTCATCTGCCATAACAGCTCCCACAACTGTAATACACAAACTGCAGACAAAACTCCTTTCATGCTCCAATGTGTATGTTTACGCCTCGGGATCTGCTAACACATCTCAAGTGGAAAACATTTGCTGTTGAAACAAATGTTTGTCAGGGCTGTGAAGACACTGACTATTCTGTTGATTTTCGGAATAATCATTATTCATGCTTCATCCGAGCAAAAATGTTATTTTTTCCATAAAGTGAGTTATATTACCTAAGTATTAAATTTAAGAGAAAATATCCCCTTATATGATCCTTATATCTTATTTGTTTTTTTTAATATGCATAGTATTTGTCTACACTGCACAAGGTACAAGGGATACAAAAATAAGAAAGAAAGGGAGATTAAAAATTTGTCATGACTACCCTTAAAGAAACAGGTTGAATATGACTAAGAAGGAAATATGTTTATGTAGAATGCATAACATGTACATGTTTATATATAATAAATGGTATAAGCTCATCCTAAATACCTCACATAAAAATTCTAATAGAAATTCATGAGAGAATTAATTTTGAAAGATGAAGTATTTAGACAGATATTCTGTGACTTTCAATGGCTTCTGAATGATGACTTGGACTTAGATAAAAGAAGTAGTGCCTTTCAGGCAAAAAAATTATAAGAGAAAATACATGGTTAGAAACATACATGAGATACTAAAGAGAAATTTATTTAGCAGAACAGTTTGGCTAAAGTGAATTGTATACAAAACAGAAGAGTAAGAAGTAATGTGTGTGTGTGTGTGTGTGTATCAGTAGTACATAAAAGAGTGCTTTTAACACTGGGGCACAGCTTCACTAAGAATGTTTGAGATGGAGGAAGCCAACAAAGAGGTTGACGTGAGGAACTGGTACTGATGTGTTTAGTGTGAACTGGACGAGAAAAAGAACCAAGACTGGCACAGCAACTAAGACACTTACAGTAGTCTGACTAAAACATGTATTATTTTTTCTAAGAATGCTTTCTTTTTGTTTGTTTGAAAGGACAGCATTTTTTCATTAATTAGTTTTTGAAAACGGAAAAATCATAAAAGCAGCAGAATAGGCACATCCAGATGATGGCAATGTAAAATAAGTATCAATCTATTGTTTGCGAGGAATGTCTAAATTTAGTGAGGAATCGGAATACAGGTGTTTTAGATTTAAAAGTTTTATGATCTCCTTAATAATGTCACTTTTAAGTAAAAGTACTTATTTTAAGACTCCAGAAATTGACTTTATTTTTTTGAAACTACATTTTCTAAAACTTAATTTCTAGATCTCCAGTTTCAGAGTCACTTGGTGATACTTGAAAATGCAGATTTGTAAAGCCCACTTTATGCTTACTAAATAGGAATCTCTGGATAAGAGAATAGACAGACTTCCAAGCTTTACAGAGTTCTAGAATTCAGGATTAGGGATAGGATTATCCATGGGGTGGTGTGCAGGTGTCTTGAATGGACAGGATTGTAGAATGGCAAAAAATTGATAGCATTCAGAATTGTGGGATTGACAGGATTCTAAGTGGGACTGTGTTCAGAAGTACACACTTGGCTTGACAGATTTCTGCCAGGGACAGGATTCTAGAGTGGACAGTATTCTAAATGGCATGGTGTTCTGGATTCCACAATGGACAGGAGCCCAGGAATTTCTTAAAGATGCGAGTGTGCATTCAAACTCAGCTTTGGGGAAGCTTTTCCCCTCTCTCACTCTTTTTTTTTTTTTGTTAGTGTAATTTAAGACATCTCTGTGCCATGTTATTGCTCCTTCTTAAGGAGTTGTAGGAAAACAGTTCCATATGTCTGTGCTATTATTTAAGCCGTTGAAACTTTTACACACAGGAGTTTAAGGACACCCTTAAAAGTGCAGGAAAGTAATAAATGGAAGAAAAAAATCATTAAAAAAGCAGAATCGGTTTGTAGTGTTTTTTTTTTTAAATATCTAAACCACACACCATGACCTATACTTGACGGTAAGGTCAAATAACCTGAATGTTGGAGAAGCCCAGAGACTAGTCTACATTGACTGCCCAGGTGGATTCATAGAGTTAGACCATATCCAACATTTTAAATGAAGAGCTATTTTTCAGTCAGTCATCCAGGGAACAGGATAATAAAGGTAGGAAATTAGGACTGGGCAAAAAGGGGATACTGTCCTCTCTCTGAGACTTGATTTGTCTTGATTTTTAAATGTTGAAATGTTAGAATTTGCCTGTGTTCTACCATTGACCTAGTCTAAGAGTTATGCAGAGAGGCGGCTGGCTGGAAAGGATTCCGAGGAAGTTTGGAGCACCGGTGGCTACCAGAGGAGAAGAGCACCTATGCCCAGCCGAGAAGCAGCACCAGGAGAAGCCATGGTAGCATGGTTGTGGAATAGGTTGATTTTAGTAGTAGAACATGAAAGACACATTTCTGAACCCATATGAGACAACATCACAGAGCACACTGAGTGAAGACATTTTTCTAATGATAATTTCTTATTGGGGTTGGAACTCTTACAATCTGAATTTTGAAATCATGGATTTATGTTGTAGCCAAATACTAGTAAGATCTATGATACGTGGTTGGACATTAATACCCTCGTTTAGGTCAACACGTAATATCATGACCCTGGTCAATAATTTCAGAAATATTACCTCGTTTTTGGCCCATTATGTCAAATAAAGCTCATAATATCAAAGGAGCAAACGAACGTATTAGCAGAAGCCTTTCTCATAGCTTGCAAATAAGCCCTGCAGGAGCAGTGCTCCACGACAAGGAGGGTGTTTATATATGCACAGTCCAGGATATTTTCAGGTGGGTACCAAGGAAGCACTCAAAAAGCATTGATTGTTTATCTATGGAGGACATTTATCATGACAGGAGGAGCATAATTATGGAGCAACAGGCTCTCTTGTATACATTTCTTCATGTAGTTTCTGAAGTATAGTAAGGATGACAACTTTTAAAAAGCTCTCCTCTAGAGTTCTGGGGTCAAGTGAATTTGAGAAATAGTACTTCTGGTCTCTGTGATTACACTTCCTTTGACCACATGTACAGTAAATTCTCCAAGAAGATCAGGAGTAAAGAGACCACTATGTCTTTAGTTATCCCGAACCAATCTTATTGGGACATGGAAACACATTTTTCATGTCACGCTATTAACATAATAGCTAACACACTTCAGATAACACTGCTAAAATACAAAAGTTATAGGCCTTGTTATGACATATGTATTCAAATGCCAGCCTAGCCTCTTACCACCCATGTCCAATCATTTGTAAAATATCTACAAATGAAAATACGTATCTCCCACAAAGTTGTGCTTTTCTTTTCTTTTTTGGAAAATTAGTTGACATAATGAAAAAGTGTATATAAAGAATCTCGGAAAATCCTAACCAATATGGTTGCTGTAACAAAATAATGCTAGTTCCTACTTGTCTTTAGAAATTGCCCAATTCAAACCTCCAAACCTCTTTCAAAGTCAATATTTTGGATTTGGGCAAAGATCAAAAGGGCAGGATGTTAGTAAATGAAAAAAACATATTTATAGCAGAGTAGTACTGACATGGAATAGCACAAAGTATAGAAAAAATAAAGGTTGGTGAGACTGCATTAACCACCTTTAATAAAGGAACCTATTCAATTTCTTTCCTTCTAAAGAGAAATGAATACTAACTAAATGCATTTAAAGTTATTCTAATTATAGATAATACTACATTATTACACCACTAAATCCAATAAATTTTAAAAATGCTTGAGGAAATGCAGTTCTAAGAAAAGACAAGTAACTATCCTCCTAAAAATGTTCGGCTTATTTATTAAACTTCAGAAGAACTGAACACACAATTCTTTGGCAGTAACCAAAGAAGGCCCAATTAAAATTTGCAAACCTATTGATCCTACCTCTCCTTTGATGACTTCTCATATACATCTCGCTCATAACTAAGATGACACAAAATAAGAACTATTGATTTTTGCATGAACTTTTGCTTGCCTTTTCTCCCAGTATACTCAAAATGATGTGAACTATTCTCAAAGTAAGGCTCCTAGGTTAGGCTAAGGTAGACTGTGTCTGGCAGTTATTAGAAAAATAATAAAATATAATGAACCCAGTTCACTTCTTTCCAATAATCTTCAAACATCTCTTTTCATTTCTAAATGCCTGAAATGATATAAAAAATGAAATTTGGGGTAAGACATTGCCTCACCATGCAATGAGCAAAGGCTACTTTAACAGCACTGCTACTTCTTCTAAGTAATGTGTCTTTGGGAAGAATCCTATTGAGAATCTAGTTAATAAAAGCTATGTGTAAGTTTAGGCAAGAAAAACTGTCTCAAAATTTCTGTTCTCTCCCACAAACCTTTGCTCAAGTTTCTTGCTGCCTCTAGGAACCAAATTCCCATCCCTCAAGTGTGATTTTACTGGTATCACTAACAGGGGGTAGAGAGAGAAAGGAGGAGAGACAGAGAGATGATAGAGAGATAGAGAGATTAGATAGATGATAGATAGATAGATAGATAGATAGATAGATAGATAGATAGATAAAGAGAGAGAGAGAGACCTAGATGGGGAATTGGGAGATCTGAGAATTAACCCTGAGTAATCCTGGCTCCCTTCCTACTGCACTATATGATCTTTGACAAATACATTGAACTTCTCAGGTCCTCTAGCCTGTCTTCCATTATGTAGCCTAGATGGACTTCAGCTGATCTCTAAAGTTCCCCTCAAATATACATATTTTCCTACAAAAACCCAGTCTCTCCTCTATACATCAAAGAAGATTTAGTAACAAATGATGAAGTTGACTGAATTATTGTAATGTGTTTGTGATTGCATATCATGATCCATCTTCATGTCGTCCTCACTCCCCAATCACATAAGCCACACAATAACCCACAGAAAATTGAAAAGAAGAATACAAGCCTTCAAAAGTCAGAGGATCACGCAGTTGTGAGACCTGAAGTGCCCATGGCCAAACAATGTTGACTATGGCAGAAAAAGACAGAAAGTGATAAGTCAATACAATAAATCAGTATTAGGAATATTTAAGAGTTGCTAATACTGACTATGCAGGTGCATCAATCAGCTAGGAAAAAAATAATAAAAAAATTCTAGGCTGGACAAGAGCTTCCCTCAGAAAGGCTGGTGAGAGGGAAGCAGCTTTATTTATAGTTTCAAACCCTTCTAGCTTCTCCCTTCTCTTTGGATTTCTTTTACAGTAACATTCATGGTTACCACCATCCTCTAAACAGCCCCTCTCCAAACTTGGGTTCCATTTTTCTAATTTTAATTTAAACATGATCTCTTAAAATCTTTTATTTTTATCCTTTTAGTGCAGTGATATAGGACAAGTTTTCAGAAGTTTTTCCCAAATCATGAAAGACCAAAAGAGAAAGAAATATAAATATGAGAATTATCCAGTTTGTTAATTCTACTTATATCTACTCTCCTTCTTGAAATTTCTTCAGCATATACAAAGCACACCAACATTCATATTTAATACCATAGTAAACTTAGAATTCAATTGCAAAAAAAATGTGATAAATTAAATGAGGTGAAAAGTGTTTTAATTTAGCTGAATGAATATAACTATAAACCAAATATAGTTTCCTTAATATATCTTTCATCTTCCAGTTTCCTCATGTAGTGCCTGTGCAGGACGTCCCCTTTGCGCAGTTCGATGGGACAAGTAGCCTACCTGCTTCTTGACCCTGACCTGCAGCTTCCATTTGCCCTTGGCCCCCAGGGCTGTGGCCAAGGCACTCCAGGCAGGTGGACAGAACTGTCAGGACCCAGGTGAGTCTCATGTCTCTCCCTGGTCTTCTGCATCTGTTTCTTGAACAGTGTTTGGATGAAACAGAACCAGAGATGCCCTCTCTTTCAGCCTCCGACCACCCTCCGACCTCTTTTCCAGTCACTGCCTTTGGAACCACCTCAGCCGTCCTCAGTCTCTGAAGCCAGCCAACACCATTTTTTGACCTTAACTCCTTATTGCCAAACAACCACAAGCTCCCAAATTCGTCAGAATTATTACACTGAGGTGGAGGCTGTGTTGACCACCTGGTCAACCTGCATCTGTGGGTCTCCTACACTTACCTCTCTCTGGGCTTCTATTTCAACTGAATGAGGTGGTTCTGGAGACTGTGAGCAACTTCTTCTTCAATGGCTGAAGAGAAGTGTGAGGGCACCCAGCATCTATTAAAGAAAACAAGCATTGTAGCTGCATTCTCTTTCAGGATGTGGTGAAGACTTCCCAAGATGAGTGAGGTAAAACTCAGAATATCGTGGAAGCCACCACGGTCATCGAGTGGAACCTAACCCAGGCCTCTTTGGATCTGTATGCCTTGGGTTCTGCCTACACAGGCCCTCATCGCTGTGACTTCCGGGAGAACCACTTCCCGGATGAGGAGGTGAAACTCATCAACAAGATGGGCAACCACCTGGCTAACCTCTGTAGGCTGGCCAGCCCTCAGGCTGAGCTGGTCAATTATCCCTTCAAAAGCCTCACCCTCAAGCATGACTAAGAGCCTTTGGAGCCTCGGGACCTTTGACAGGCCCCTTTGCATTCCCCTGGTGTCCAGCATTTTCCTGAGTCTTACCCTGAGATCACTAGGCATTCTTTTAACCACCCAGTAGCCCTCTTCCACAGATTTGAACAAATGAATACAATAAAGTTTTTGCAGCAAAAAAATAAAAATAATTCCTAACTTTTTAACTTATTTAGAATTATCCTTCTATACAGTTATTTTGCTATCTAATAAATACCAAATTGAATGATTTTGCAGACTAGTGAGTCTATAACAGAAATATTAGTCAACTCTATTAATATTAAAGTGATTAAAGATCCGGGAAAAACTAGTTTACTTAGAAAGTCACAGAAGTACAAGAAGTGAGCCATAGAAGAAGTGGGCTCAGGAAACAGGTTACAGACAAAACCGAAGGGTCCTTGGGGCTTAGGGGAGAGAGAGAGAGAACGAGAGAGATGCACCTTGAAAGAGAAAAGAGGGAGGAGAGGTTCGGATATGCTGGGATGTGGGGGGACAGAGGGGGAGGAGAAGGAGACTCCTAGGGAAAGAAGGTGGTGGGGGGAGCGCAAGCATGCTCCACAGAGCTGTGCCGGGCCCTCCAACCTGAGGGCATTTATCCGCAGGTCTCAGGGGAGGAGCTCAATGGAAGAGTCATCAACTTTGTCATGTGTGTCTCCTCGGGGACCTGATTTCCACTGATTGGTCAGCCCGGTGGGGGAGGGGGGGTCATTAGTCAGTGCAGCTGTTCCTAATGTCAACTGTTCAATGCTCTGCCTCATTTTGCTACTTTTATGGGGATTTTCTTGTTTTTGTTTTGTTTTGTTTTTGTTGTCTTTCTTTCCTCCAATTAAACCATTTCATTTCCCTTGAAAATTGACTAAAAAAACCACAACTCTGGAAAAACAAAGCTGCACAGCAAGTTGAGAGTTGCCTAACAATTGACCCTTTACATGACAGAGTAATAATGCCCATCTAGGGATATACGTCTGGCACAGGTTAAATTTCCATGCACACAGATTTAATAACTGCAAAAGAAAAAGCAAAATCCATAAGCAGCACACTCCAACCTATTATCATTTGATTATATTGTTAGTTTTTAGTAAATAGAAACAACATTGTTTCATTTGTTACAGGAGTAATACATGAGAGGCAATCATCCCTGAGGGCCTCAGAAAATTTTTCATCCATCAGACAACAGGATGGGTAAACACCTTCACCACCCAAGCTTTGGGGTCGCTTTCTCTTTTGACCTCTGTTTTTCCCACCCACATCAGCCTGCTGCTTCCAGAATGGATGGAATCCTAGTTGGGAGGCTGGTCTATCACCTTGCCTGAATAACAGAACGGAGGTCCCTAACTTAGCTGAGGATACTGGATGTTTTCTTTGATCTCAGCCCCATCCCAAGGCCCATGGGTATTTTCTTTAAAAAGCTGCAGTTGAGTGAGGTAGAAAGGGCAGAGGCAGGAGATGGACACCAGCAGAAGTTCTAAGGGGTGACTCCCACCCGGTGAAGGGACAGTAGTCCCCACAAAGCTGAAAATGAAAAGAACAGCATGACTCTCACATAGCTGTGGGGATATGTGCCTTCAGTTTCTTCTGCAACATGGGCCACAGGGCAAAAATCTGGATGGCAAACATCACCACAATGAAGGTATGCAGGGAGCAGGGCAGGTATGAGGCCAGGCAGACAGAAGCAAAGATAGCCACATTCAAGGACAGGGTGCTGGACACAATGACAACATTGGAGCCATAGTCAATGAAGGTGAAGTGGTCTAAGAACATGAAGACTGACGTGGTGTAGGATAATAGGTGTTGAGTCAACAAAAAGAGGGTACAAACAGTGATGTGGCTTCAGGGGGAGAAAGGCTTGGCCTCACATCTTAGTTCTGCACATAGTTACAGATAACTTTAAATTTTACTGCCACTTGACCTGCCCCCCCCCCACCCCTGGGAACAAAAACAAAAAAATTGTTTTTTTCTGGTAACCAATTAATTAGTTTACAGGTTTAGAGTTACCAACACTAAAGCTATAAAATTTTAAAGATTATACAACGTAAGTTCTATACTAGTTGACTCAGCTATAGATGCAAATCATTGAATTTTCCATGGTCAGAGACTCTGTGTAAACTAATGGGAAGCAGGGAAGATGTAGAAAATAAAGAGATCTGAGAGACAATAACCATAGGAACACGTAAATTAACCACAGGTAGAGTTTTCCATAAGGAGACAGTTCTAACCATAGTTAACTTTCTGGTTCTTGGTTCTGTAATCTCCAGGAATGTCTTAGTTTCAGAAGCTTTCCTTTACTTCTGGGAGCTAGGCCAGTATCCTACCAATAATTTTCCTTTCTTATGCTTCTATGACTTGGGTTTCTGTTACTTTCATTAGAAATAATTCCATTTCACATTTGTAATATATATGGTGGCTTAAATTATTTGTTGATATATTATATGTAAAATGTTTTGAAAACTATAAATTCACAAATGCTACTCATATCTCATCATTATTTTTATTATTTCAAAACTAATGATGGCAATACTGTATGTTCTATAGCTTACTTCTAGAATCACAAATTATTATCAATGCTTTCCTATAAATTTATATTGAAAAATAATGAATATATACCATTTTGCATGGCACAGTAGAAAATAGAGAATAATGGGATATGTGGACATACCTCATTAGGAATAATAAAATCATTAAGCAAGTATTTACATAGACTTGAATAACTTGGGGCTGGAATTATATATTTTTAGCAGGTAACATATAGGAAGGACTATTCATACTAAGCTCAGCTTTCTACCATATTCTGATTAATCTGTTGCTGTAGAATGGAGGACATTAAGACATAGGCAATTTCATTGATACAGCAGGATCTAAGAATTACTAGTTAGAATCATAAGATTTTTGCGAGAAATATTAAATTAAAACCAATCAGCTTGTCTGGATGGCAAAACTATCTAATATTTAAGCCATTAATTTACTTTAAAAAAAAGGAGTAGTAAATGCTCCCCAAAATAAAGCTCCCTGATTAATTCCATGCTCAGTAATATACTTATAGTATACACACCTAATCAATACTCAGTATGTTAGTGATCACAAATGTTGACAACACATAAAAGACTGTACCTTAGAGAAAAATGAAATTTAAATATACTTTATCAGTTTCATTATCTGTGTATATTTGTGATAAAATAACAATATAAGCTCTTTCAGCGTAGTGCTTCCTTTTTTCCCCCAGGGTCAGTGGTTAACTCCAATAACTTAATAACTTAAGGGGATGACATAATAAGATCTAAAAGCAAAATTAGATATTTTCATATTTTCAAATTACCATATCCACTTTAAAATGTACTCATATTTTTTCAAAGAATACATATGACAAGCATTTTTAATTTCTACCTCTGTATTTTACCCATGACACCATAAATGTAATCACATGGCATAGCAAATGCCAACTAATGATCTTATTAAATGTTAGCACAAATAAAATGTTCTATGTACACTTGGTCATGTTATTCATATCTATGTGAGTACTTTAATTATTGAATAATATAAAGAAAATGTGAGCCATACAACTAGTTATTTCAATGAGGTTGAGTTTTAATATATCATTAAAAATTCAAATTGAAAATTAATGATATATAAATTTCATGCTGTTTTCTGAATTTTATAAATTATCTTTCCATGTCTTTTAACACTTGGAATCTCCCCAACCTATGATAAAATTCAATTAGTCAGGTAGTTACAGCATCAACCTTCAACAGAGGTTCAATCAGCAAATAACTTTAATGCTGAGCAATAACCAAACTTGAATTTTGCACTACAAAGACCATGAAATTAGGGTTATTTAGCAAAAGGATTTTTAAGACTTTGGGAGGACTATGGTAGAGTCAAAACATGTCAACTAATCATAAATCAAGATAATATAAAGTATTTTATGAATATTGCTCTTTGAATCTGTATTTTTTCATCATCTGCATGTCCAGCCTCTTCTACCTGTGAAATTTTTAACAAAAGATGGTTTTTAAAGGAAATACATAAATCAACCCATATTCGAGCACTTTTCAGACATCTGAGCAAGATTTAGTAGAACAAGTCTTAAAAGTGCACATATAAATCTGTGGGTAGAAAATTAAAATAGAGATATATAAAAAGTATAAATATGGAAACACCAAAATGTAAACACATAAGTTCAAATTGCTTAGATGATTTTTGATTATCAAAATAATATGCTACTGGGTATCAACTTAATGACAATGGCATGACATATAAGAATGAAAAGCATGGGAAGTTTATTTGACCTAGTAATTCAACTTACAGGATTTTTTTAAAGGAAAAACATGTTTGTGAACATACATGTATTAAATGTTCATTTTGATGATTATATATTTATAAAAGAAAAATTGGAAACAATCTAATTGTTTACCAATTTAATAATGATCATTAAAATATGATAAACATCTATGACTATCATACTATTTTTAATGATTTTTTAAAGAAAAACATTTTTTGTATCTAAATACTATGTGATAATACAAGACAGAAAACATAGTATGTTGTAATATCCATTTCACATACACACACACACATACATTTCCAGAATTAAACATCTCAAAATGCAAACAATTTCAACCTTTTTTTGTCCTTCTCATACCCTTTCCCATCTTTTGTCTGATGATCACCTACAGGAACTGCATTTACCCATTCCCTCTGATCCATGCAAACCTGCTCCATCTCTCCTCTTTGTCCTAAGCCACAGAATACTTCCTCCAGAAACCAGCACTCAGTGCAGAATTGGAGACATGATTTAGAAAAAAAAAAGGAAAAAGAACGTCTCTCCTGAGATTTGATAGGTAGATTAGAAAAGAAAGGAGATCTTTTTCTAAAATAATGACCTGTAGGTATGTTAGCTAAAATCTATAGTATACTCATGGAGAAAAACAGATAGGGCCCTAAAGACTTTGTCTAAAACCTTAACTTAAATAATACCTAAAGTTATAATTTAAATAGATATTAAATTTATAAAATATATATTTTTTACATTTATTTCTTGGGTTCTTGGGGATAGCTTTCTGTCATCTGACACTAGAAAATATCTGACTGACAAAGATCTGCTTAGGTGATAAGATTATGAAGAATTGCCATATACATTTATATTTCCCAAATTTGTATTGTTCTATGGTACATTTGTTTTTATAGTCAGATTAACATCATACATTTTGTTTAAAATCAGCTGGCAAATATTCTAAGTTATCATTTAATCAGTAACTTTAATAATCCAGTTGATACTCAACAAAATGAGTAATGTAAGTCCAGTAAATATCTACTTGAGGACTAAAACAAGACTTTCACTTTAACCCACATGTCAAGAAGCCACATAGTCCTGACGGCATTCTTTTGTTCCATCAACGTTTGAAGACAACTGCAGTGCTTTTTCAAGTTAATGCTTACTGCTCTCCCTCCTTTAACATTTAATGACCTTCCCCATATTCAGCTCCTATCTTCTCTTCGTGGGAATCATCTCTTTGAGTTTTCCTAGTCCTTCCCTGAACCCCTGGTGTGAAGTTCATAATCTCACAATGGAAACATTGCATGCATTCTTTTTTAAGATTGGAGCTGGATAAAGTTGCTATAATTTAATAAAGTTTTATTCTATCTGTATATCTATAAATGTAGTTGACATTGGCCAGCACAATAAAAAAAGAAAATGGAAAGCAAGAAAAGGAAGCTAAAAACTGCCACTATTTGTTGATGATTAAATCTGCAAATTTAATAGAATAGCCAATATAATCAACAAATAAACTATCATCAAATATAATGTTTATAATTTTGCAAGATGTAAGATAGACTTAAAAACTCTATTTTGTTTCTTTATACCAGCAAAAATCCATCATATTCATACACATACACACACACACGCGCGCGCGCGCGCACACACACACACACACGTTGCCATCTATTGCATTGGTTTCCAAACAGTTAGGAAGACTCCGATGAGGGCATTGGTCTATACATTGCCCACAAGAAAGGCTAGGACACTAAATCCTATTATAAACACCATTTAAAAAGTAATCCCATCTCTTTAAAGGGGGTAAGCATGGAATCCGTAGCCTTGGTTTAAAGTCACATAAATCTTCAAACTATAGTAAAATTATCCCTAGTATCATTCACTACTCCAGTTTTGTTTGAAAACATTTGATTCTTCATAGCCCTAAGGAACGTTTATACTGACATAGTTTTGCATCACTCCATATGACTTTGTAGCTACAATTTGCAACATTATTCTACTAAATAATGAACAGTAACAGTCCCTTCCTCTTTGAGAGCTTGTTCAGGAGTAGAAGTTCTGCCTGGATATGCCAAAGTTTTGTCATGTGATCAAGAAATAGCTGTTAGAACAGGAAGACCAAAGAGAACCTGGCCTATTCTACTTCCCAACAGAAGGAGGGCTAGACCCCAAAACAGAGCAGAAGAGGTTTAGATTTTGGACAGTCAGGAATAATTAATGTTTATCATAGCCTTTTTATTTCCTATAGTGCATTGTGTTTCTTGGTTGTTGTTCCACCTCTCTCTGCATGTTATGTTCCAAAATTTGTGGTATTTTCTATTGACTCTGGACAAATTTTTATCCTGGTTCTTCTCTGTAGCTGTATTTCTCACTATTCATTTCATTCCCATATAGTCTGCTGAAATGAAATGATTTACCTTTACCTTAACACATTCCTAAAATATAGTGTGTCTTTTTTCTTACTATTATGAATTGGAAATGGGTAATCCAGTTTGTTTATTAAAGCTGTTTCTTAAAGATGCCCTAGCACAGGAATCAAGAGTGACAACAAGGAAGTTAGAGAAGAAATTGGAGGCAAGACGTGGTAGATACCTGCTCTGGCAATACAAACCCACGATGAAGTTCTCACTTACTTAAAACATTAAAAATTTTAAAAATCTGAAATAAAGAATAATATAATTAGATTTTAATATGGTTAAATTTAACCAAATTAGATATATCTTCTATATATTGAGACTATGTGTTTTGTTTGTTTAGTAGAGGTGTTCTTTCTTTAAAAAGGTATGATGATAGATGACAGACTTTTAATATAAATATTTTAATAGCTTCACTCAGTAAAAATCTATTAACATACATTCTATATCAATTATCTCTTTTAAAAAATTAGCTCTCCAGGAAATCCCAAAATCTCTGATAACAGTGGTTAAGGTCTATTACATAAGCTGAAAGCTGCCTCTCTGCAATAATTAGGAACAAAATATTCCAAAGCTCACAATAAATCCTTCAAGGGAGGGGAAAAAGGCCACAAAGGGGTATTTTCTATTAATAATTATTTTTTATAACTAATATTTCAATTTTCTACTTGTGCCTAGAGGTGATTTTGCTTTATCTTTTTTTCAGTTTTGTTATTAAGGTCTCAACAGGACTTTTAAGTAAAAATAAACAATCCAACACATTTAAGGGATAGTTGGCCCAGGTTCTATTTGGAAGGGCATATATATTTAATCTAAATATCTGCCTGATTCTACAAACCACATTGTGCCTTATAGTTAAAAACTGAAAAGCAAATTAATTAGAGAATTGAGTGAACTGTGAAAAGTCTGCTCTCTACCTATGGTTTTGCTGCTAAAGAACGGGGAGACTTTAGATTTGTCTCAAATTGATTTTTTTAATGAATCATTATAATTATTATTGAAACGCTCTTCTGATTGCTATTTGAAAATTTTGCAAGAGCACTGACATTATAGGAGTCAAAACAGATCTTTACTACAATGGATAGGTGGCATGACAGTACAGACACAATCCAAAGAACCAGGGTGACTGTTATTCAAGGTCAGAAACAAAATTCATCAGAATAGAAGCAGAGTCAGGTGTTAGTTCTGAGGCCATATATTAGAAAATAAGGTAAAGGATTGGAAGCTTAAAACATCAGAAATGGTTTGCAAAGTTAAATTATATAGCATTTCTCAAAAATAGGTTCTGAAAAGGAAGAGTATTTGTTTGCATTTCTACTGTATTGGTTTTTGATTGTGTGGTTCTAGGTCAGTCCCTTTGATTTCGGAGTACAGAACTAGTGTGCTTTAAGAAAGGGAGAAAGTAGCAGTCTCACCCCTTATTTTCAAGAAGGATAATTAAACCACGTATTTTTAATTTGTATTTGTCTTTACACAAGTCACTGTATAGGATACAGTGATGGAAGAGATAAAGTTAATATTCTAGGGACATTTATAGAAAAGGTATCTGAACTGGGGCCAGAATTATCATGTTTACTATCTATTTGCAACCTAAAAGATCAAAACCTCATAAATAAATATTGCAAAAACTTTATTTTCACCCCCACAAAATCACAAAACTCAGTTTTCTTTACCCACATATTTTAGCATGTAGCAATGAACTTAAATAGGATTGCTCAGTTTCTTTATGTATGTGTATATGTACCTATACCTGTACATGGTTGCATGTGTACATATAAGTATGTCTCTATGAGCACGTGTGTGTGTGTGGCATGTGCATGCATACATGTTTGTACACACATGTGCACACATGTGTACACGCACACATATACACATGAGGTATGTCCAGGAAAAGTTCAACCATTGTTAATATAATGAAACTCGTTTGTGTGTAACCTGGCAGCCAAGGAGAGTGGACAAGTGGACTGGAATGTGCATGCATGAAAAATGTGGACTTCACTGTATTAGTCAGTGGGAATGGTAGACACGATTGAGTGAGCATGTGTACTGTGTGGCTGTCGCATTCAAAATGACTGAGTGAGTTGAGCAAAGAATCTGCATCAAATTTTGCATTAAGCTTGAACATTCCTCTGTGGAAATTATTTGGATGATTCAGAAGTCTGCAACTATGGGCAGCTGGTAATTGGCAGCTTCATCACGACTTGCCTACTCATGCATCATGTCTGGTGCAGTTTTTTGGTGAAACATCAAATCACCCAGTACTCAGCCTCCCTACAGCCCAGATCTGGTGCCCTGTGACTTCCAGCTTTTCCCAAAACTAAAATCACCTTTGAAAGGGAAGAGATTTCAGACCATCAGTGAGATTCAGGAAAATACAATGGGACAGCTTATGGTGATTCCAATAAAAGATTTTGCAGTGTTTTGAACAGTTTTGAAGAGATGCAGGGAGAGCTGTGTGAGATCCCAAGGTGCCTACTTTGAAGGGGACTGACGTGTCATTGTCCTATGTACAATGTTTCTTGTATCTTGGTATCTTCAATAAATGTCTCTATTTTTCATATTACATGGTTGGATAACTTCTGGACAGACCTTCATATATACATATATAAAATAATTATCTATGTTCATGATACTTAAAGAAAATAAAACAATTGTGAGAAAATAACATTAAAATTATCAGTTTTGATTTAAAAGTTTATGCATAAACAAAGTGAAAATTCCTACTACTTCAAATCATATATATTAATTCTTACATTTATTGAATGATTTATTTATTAGCTATTTCTTTAACAATAATATATACTGGTCACTACATCACATGTTAAAGATAAGTTGAAAAATATATAGAAACAGTATTAAAATTTTAGATTCAGGCCACAGTAGATTCAAATTCAGTTTCTTTTCTCTCTAGTTGTGCAATGTTGGGAAAGTTGTTTAATCTCTCTGGGACTCATGTTTTTTTCTACAAAATGGTGATCCAATATATATGCATTTTATTAGAGCATTTTAAGAATGTAATAAGATTATACTCAATATCTTAACATAGGGTTAAGTATTTAGAAACTGCTGAAAATGGTAATTATTACTCCCAATTAATATGAAAAAAAGATATGTATAGAATATCGATAAAAAGAAATTCAATTGTTTTTGTGTGTTATATGAAAGGATAATCAAGAGAATGACATAGGTAATAAAATCTATGTGACCACCTGTAAAGGCTGGTTATAAAAAAGGATGTCTGCACTGGAGGGACTGGAATCTGCAAAGAAATAAAAAAGCGCACAGAAGATTCTTTAGGTATAATATATGCAGTGTTTATAATAATTTACTTTTTGTCCTGTGTTTTACTTATTTTGGTTACTTTTATTAAATTGTAATTTTATGACTGAATCTAATAAAACAATTAGAGCACATATTATGGTAAGTTTTTATTTTTTATTCCATTTGGTGGTAATTTTTATTATATTTTACAAAAGTATTGTTATGTGATGAATTGGAAGTAC
This sequence comes from Mormoops blainvillei, assembly GCA_004026545.1. Lineage (NCBI taxonomy): Eukaryota > Metazoa > Chordata > Mammalia > Chiroptera > Mormoopidae > Mormoops > Mormoops blainvillei. The sequence continues at coordinate 119,035 of PVJD01002956.1, forward strand.
ATATAACTGGCTCTTCTGTGAGTATAGGTGATTAATATAGTCACTATTACACTTACAAGTTTTGTTATTCCTCTATCATAAGTAAACAAAAAGTTTTAAACTAAACGTAGTTCCTCATGTTAAATGTCTATACCCATTTTAAATGAACAATGTGAATACCAATATTTAAAAATTGTAAAGTGACATTATTTGCAAAGTATAACACATTTTTAAATATATCTATGTTTTGTGGGAATAATGCCCTCAGTAGCCGGTCTTACAGAGGCACAGCAATAGAACTAGAAGACATTTTATTTTATGAAAAGGCTGTACTTGAAACCACTTGAAATTAAAGGCAACTACATTTCTATGCTGTCAATGTGATGATAATTGAATGTTGCTTTTTCTCTTTCCTGCCAGTTATTTTATCCTCGTGGAATCAGGAAATCAAACACGTGTTTCAGAATTTCCCTCCTGGGATTTTCAGCTAAGACAGATCAGAAGTTCACGTCATTCTCTGTGCTCTCATTCTGCCCATGTACCTGATCACATTCACCAGGAATCTGCTCATCTTTCTGGCCATCTGCTCAGACTCACACCTTCAGTTACCCATATACTTGTAAAAAGACATTTTAAAAATCCTTTTAGCCAGCTCAGGATATTCATCTTTAATTTTCATCTAAAATGATGCATTTGATGCTGAATTTTCAAAGTTCATCGTCAATTCTCATCACTAGCTAGTTTCACCAATTTGTCTTATAAAACTTACAGTTAAATTTAAATCAGTTTTCAATGAAAGAAATGAGATCTAGAGCCATGAATTTCTTATTCATAGGTTTCCTTTGGATGGAAAATGAAATAAAAATGACATATCAAATGGTTACGGTGTTTATGGGCAACCTTCTGGCAAATATCCAACATCAAGGTCATTATCCACCTCATTTATAATTATTGACAAATTATGGGACATGTTATAACAATCTATACCCAGTATTCTAAATTTTAAGCTTCTGTGTGTCCTTGGTATTGTCTGTCATTGAAAACATGTTAAATTTCATCACTGCATGGAAGTGATAAATAATGAAAAAGAAAACAGATATATCATACTGATAAGCAAGCCTGGCTATCCAAATCGCTTCCTTAAAAAAACAGTGACAAAACCAGTTTTTCTTGAAGAATTATTTAGTTTGTTGTGTATTTCAAAAACTCTCAACAAAACATTTTTTTCACCTAACCAGCATATCTCTGTATATAATACCAGTCATTTATAATCATCTTCCTTATTATCATATAAATAAAAGAATATTTTAAAAATATAACACATAGCCTTTACAAAATTCACATCTAAGCCAACTTTATAGACTATATGGTTATAGCTGGCTTTTTTTCATTGTTGTTGTTGTTTTTGAAAATACTTTCTCTGTGAAGTAGTGCATCAGTTTATAATCTGGCATAAGTTTCTTATTCTGGGTGACTAGCCCTCAGAACGTTACTTGTACGTAAAACTTAAATTCCGAACCACATTGATTGAAATGCTGTCTTTCATAGTTTTACATAATTCAGGACTAGTTGTGTTTGTCAGCAACTAATCTGAAAATAGTCCTTCAATCACATGACCACAATGTTTAGGTTACATAAATTCTAAAAGATTTACCATGTTATGGCATGAATTCATCAGGTTGTAATAAAACATACTTTGCTAGCTTTTACTCCCATGGGTTATTCCTCTATATATATAATTAGCCAATTCTTAAATATGCCAAGTTATAGTTTTACTGCAAAAGGGTACTTGAGTCACCTGCTTTGCATAAAAACATTTCCAGAAAAACTCTTTGATACAGTTAGTCTCTTTTAGTATCTTTGATACTAGTTTCTGAGTAATTGTGTGTGGTGTTTTTATTCTTAGGAAATTAAAGTGCTACATTATGCAATACGAAGCCTGCAAAGCAGTAATGTTTACATGTAGAATATTGAACATCTGCTACTGTCAGATTTTTATTTCAATACTCTTTCTTTCAAAGAATTTTGTGGTTTGGATATATTTCCTTTATGCTATGTGTGTACATGCCAGTGAAGTTTCAATGTTTTAAGTGCTTCAGCAGGTAATTAATCTCAGCAAATAACACATTCTTTTCTTTATCACTTTACCACAATTACAGCTACAAAATAAACTTAATATATGAGGGATAATAGTTCTGAGTAAAACTAGCTTAACCTCTTTAGTCTTCATTTCTATGAAGCAACTACCATTATCACTACTTAATATACTACTGGAAGAAAAGGTGTGTCATTTGTTCACCAAAAAGTTCTGTGAATCTTCTACTATGTGTAAATTAGGGTTAAAATTTGTTCTTTATTTTTAAAATAACTTGCATTATTGTCATTTGATATATTACTACTGTGGAAAAAGGTGTGAAATTTCTTGACAAAAAATTCTTTTAAATCTTCAATCTGGAGGCAGACTGATCACATTTCACACACATATATTATATATATCTCATATATATATATCATATATATATCATATATATCATATACATATATATCATATATATATGATATATATATGTCACCTCACCTCTTTCTAGTGTTGGACACTAGTTCCCAAACTGCTTCAGTCTCTGTCTGGGCTATTGCAACTTTTGATGAAGAATATTCCTTATTTGCTTTTTGAGGAAGGTGTGTAAGAGGTAAATTGGTTGAGATTGTGCTCGTCTGAAAATGATTTTTATTTTATCTCATGTTTAACTTACTTTTTAAAAAGTGACTGAGTAAATTTTTTAATCAGAAATATGTTTCTCTTAAAATTTTAAAAACATGTTTATTGACTTCTGGTTTGCAGTCTTTCTGTTGAGAAATCTGATGGTTTTTGTTTTTTTTTTTTTGAATGTTTCACTTTTCCTTTTCAGAAATTTTAGGCAGTGTTTGAAACTTCATGAACAAATGCCTTATTATAGGTCTATATTAAATCATTTTACAGGGCACTGAGATGGGCCCTATCAATTTGGAATTTGTTCTTTCTTGGAAAAATTATATCAGTTAACATTTGGATAATATCTGTATTCTATTAATCTTTTTAGAATTAGTATTTGGAAACTGAATCTCCCCTGCATAACTTCTAATTTTCTTATCTCTCTCTTCTTTCCCACTAACAGTGCATGAGGGTTCCCTTTTCTCCACATCCTGTTTGTTGATTTATTGATGATAGCCATTCTGACATGTATGAAGTGATATCTCATTGTGTTTTTAATTTGCATTTCTCTGATGATTAGTGATGTTGAGAATTTTTCAAATGTTCATTGGTCATCTGTATGTCCTCTTTAAAGAAATGTCTATTCAGGTCCTTTGCCTATATTTTAATTGGATGGTTTGTTTGGTTTTTGGTGCTAAGATTTAGAAGTTCTTACAAATTTTGTATATTAGACCCTTATCAAATATGTCATTGGCGAATATGTTTTCCCATTCAGTGGGGTGTCTTTTCATCTTAAGGATGGTTTCCTTCACTGTGCAAAATCTTTTTAGTTCGATGTAGTCCCATTTGAAGCTAGACAACATGTAAAATATATCTCTCTATTATACTCCATGCCTCAAGAACCCTATCCATTTATTATGCAGTAGAATGGCCAAAAGAAAGTGGAATACTTGTAGCTGATCAGTGTGAATTGCTTTGGTTTGTCTTTCATTCTCCAGCTTCCATCATTCAGATTCAGAGTCAGTTACTTGTTAGCAAGTCATACCTATCTTTGAAGGTGGTGCTGAACAAGAAAGAAGTAATGCCACTCTCTTTCTATCATGGCAATTACATTTCTTAAAACAGCCCACACACAGGCTGGAGTTAATGACAAGATAACATGTCATTTTGTAACCAACTATATCTATTTTTGCATAAATCATTGTATCTTTTTTCATTATGAGTGAGATATGAAAACAATTTATTTCCTAATCACTCAGTGCTAGACTAGAAGTTATTTCAAGAGCAGACAGATGCTGTAATAGAGAATATAGAGTCCATAACATCAGCCCCCATAACATCTGGTACATATTTTAAGAGTGCTTTTTATATCCTGCCAGATTTTTTTGCTGCTATATTTTTCTCATCATTTATTTTTTAACTCGTCCAATCACCGTATCTGTCCTCATCCTTTTGGATATATTTCTCTTTAACAAAGACGCATTAATTCAAATATGCACTCACTAATTATCTCACTCAACAACAATTTATTTCATACCTACTCTGTGAAGGACCTTGCTTTAGACACTGAAAATACCATACATAAGTTTCCAGCCCCTGTGTATTGTACATTCTGGTGGATAAAGACAGAAAATTTTTTAAATAAGCTATAAGATTGATTACAATTAGGGATGAGAAATACAAGATCATCCTGGGCAGATGCCAAAATATTGTGTATAGCTTTGTGTAGATGACATTTCTACATTTTTCTCTTTAAGTGACTAGTCAGAGGGGACTCTCAGGACTTCCAACGTGGGTTAGATATAAACATGTTAGGGGTATGAACCACCTGTTTCAGCACCTGTTCTTGTGTCTTTGACATACAGGGGCTTTGTCCCCTAAAGATCCTTGGCACTTGATGATGAAACTTCCTGGGAATGCTCAAGTTGAAAGATCACTGGGGCAAATAGACTGTATCCATGTTGCCTATTGAATTATGCCCCTTAATGTCCCTCAAATTTTCATTCTCTATTAGGGCAATAGCATCTACAATTTAAAAAATGCAAACCAGTTGGGCAAAAAGAGTATGACTATAATATTACTCCACATTTCTAGAAGTTACTGCTATTCTGTTACAAGACTTTATATAGCACCCAGATCTGCCATAAATATTGTGACCACCATTGAATTAGTTGTATCCAAAAATCACAAGCAGCAGAAATGCCTGTCCTACAGATTAGACCACCTGTAGAACCTTTTTTTTACTAGGCCCCACTCAGGTATTCAGGTCAACTAATAATGAGTCAAAGCCACTGAGGTGATATGTGGTACCTCTAAAACCCAAAGGGGCTAGTTCTATAGCATTTTGGCTGCCTTTTTCTGGTTTTAGATCAAAGTTTGGCCCAAAGTCTGAGGTTGATGAATCTGACTGATGGTGCCTTGGCCAAATTATCAATTTTTTTCATTACGAAAGAGGTTGAGAAAGAAAATATCTGGCATTTTTGTTTTCAAAATTGGGAATCAAATTCTGCTTCATAAGTTGAACATTATGTAAGAAGAGAGATTCTGGGCAGCAAAAGGAAAGTAAAATATCCTCTAGAGAATTCCCCATTAAAGGTGAGCTTTAAGCAGTAAATTTGGTTTAGAATCAACACAAGAGGTCTTAAGGGCCTCCTAAAGTTGTTGATTATTTACTGGGATAAAATGAAAAAGATTAGGATAATCAAATATTTGTCACATACATATATATTTCCTTTTAATAGAAAATTATTTATTATAACAGTTTTAGAGGCACAGCAATATTTAGCAGAAGATAGAGATTTTTCCGTATACCCCAGGCCCACATACATAAATAGCCTTCCCTGTTGTCAACATCCCTTACCGGAGTGGTATCCTTGTTAGAGTTGATTAACCTGCCTGAGTGACTTTCAACCTGTTTGCTGCAAGAGGCACACTGATGTGCCCCAAGAATTTTTAAAACAGTCATTACCTGACTTTTTAGTCAAGGGTACTGACCTCTCTTCCCTTAGATAGTCAAATTTAAAGAATGAAAACAATACAATAAAACTGATATCTACTAGAAAGTGGGTGGTTGAGAGGGTGGGATGAAAGATGGAGAAGGGATTAACCAAAGAACATTTATGCACAATCCATGAACACAGACAACAATGGAGAGATTGGCTTGGGGTCTAGAGAGAATGGGGTTGGTTGGGGGAAGGGAAGGGAGAAAAGGAATAATTGTAACAGTTTAAACAATAATTTAAAAAATAAAGAAAGAAAGAAAAATGACAACAGCCAACACAGCAATAGCCATCCAGTGTAAATGAAACAAAATTATACCTATTTGAAATTGCAGAGAAAGCATCCTGAATAACCAACTGAGCACTAGTTGGAGAGAAGCCCTATAACCAAGAACAGACAGAAGAAACCACTTCACCACAACAAGACTGGTATGCAGTGCAGAGGAGGCATGAGAGGGCTGGCTGGGCAGCTCCCATGGGTGGCAGCTGAAGTTCCAGATGGATATTTCAGTGGTTGGGAGGTTCCCCTGAGAAGTGTGGAGTCTAAACACCAAGCTGAGCTGCCCAGCCTACAGGTCAGAGTCAGAAAGGAACCCAGAAAACACCTAGGTGTGAAAAACAGCAGGGTTTCTGTCTGCCAGGTATAGACAGCTGGAGATGCAGGGTGTCTCTTAAAGGGTCAAGGTACAAAACTACATTTATAGCCATTTACCCTCAGCTCTGGCAGAGGGAGGGGAGAGATGACTAGAGATACTTGAGGACAGTTTGGGGTTGGTGGCTTTGAGGACAGGACTGAAGGAACAGCCACCAGGATCACTATGCTGGATCGTTCCCCATACTGCAAGAGACATCTTCCTCAGGCAGAGCTCTCCTTTCCAAGTGGCATCACCCTGAGAGGAAGCAATAGCCCCAACTACAGGAATTACTATGCCCCACCCTGTGGTGCTTAAGCCTGACTGCTGATTACAGTTTGATTAGTTTAGTGACCAATCAGTTTAGCAGCTGATTAGCTTAACAACTAAGGTGAAAAACAAAAAGAAACAGCTAAAATGGGAAGACAAATAAACAGACCTAAAATAAAGAAAAAAAACAATTTTCCAGTAGAACAACTAGATGACATGGAGGCAAGCAATTAATCAGACAGAGATTTAAGGGAAATGCTTAAAAAGATACTCAACAGCATAAAAAAAAGACAGAAATCATAAAAAAGGACCAGTCAGAAATAAAGAATGCAATATCTTAAATAAATAATACACTGGAAAGAATAAACAGTGGGTTAGATGAAACAGAGGGTTGAATCAGCGATTTGGAAGACAAGGGGGAAAAAACACCCAGGTAGAGCAGCAAAAAGGAAAAAAGAGTTTAAAAAATTATGAGGAAAGCTTAAGAAATATTTTGGACAACATGAAGTATAACAACATCTGCATCTGCAGGAAAAACAGAAGGAGAACAGGGTGAGCAAGGGATTGAAAACCTATTTGAAGAAATAAAAACCAAAAACTTTCCTAATATGGTGAAGGAAAAAGACACACAAGTTCAGGAAGCTCAGAGAATCCCAAACAAGTTGGAGCCAAAGAAGCCTACACTGAGACACATCATAATTAAAATGACAAAGCTTAAGGACAACAAAAGAATCCTAAAAGCCACAAGAAAAGTAGGTAGTTACCTACAAGGGATTACCCATTTGACCGGCATCTGATTACTCAACAGAAATATTTAGTTCCGAAAAGAGTTGTGTGAAATATTCAAGGTAATGAAAAGCAAGGACCTACAATCAAGGCTACATCACCCAGCAAGGCTATCATTTAAAATCAAAGGAGAAATAAGGAGCTTCCCAGACAAGGAAAAGCTAAAGGAGTTTGTTAACACCAACCAGTACTGCAACAAATGTTAAAGGACTTGCTTTAACAAGAAAAGAGATAGAGAAAAAAAAGCAGAAGAAAATAGTCTAACAATAAAATGACACTAAATACATATCTATCTATAACCACCTTAAATGTAAATGGTTTAAATGCTTCAATCAAAAGATATAGGGTAGCTGAATGGACAAGAAAACAAGACCCACGCATATGCTGCCTTCAAGAGATCCATAGCTGATAGAAAGATATACACAGAATAACAGTAAAGGGATGAAAAAAGCTATTCCATGCAAATGACAAGGAAAAAATAAAAAATCTGGGGTAGCAGTATTTATATCCAACAAAACAGACTTTAAAACCAAGGCTACAGTAACAGACAAAGAAGGACACTACATAATGATAGAGGGAACAACCAACAGCAGAATATAACCCTAGTAAACATTTATGTACCCAACAATGGAGCAGCTAAATTTGTAAAGCAAATCTTGATGGACATAAAAGGAGAGATTGACAGAAATGCAGTCATAGCTGGGGATTTTAACACACCATTGACTTCCATGGATAGATCTTCCAGGCAGAATATCAACAAGGAGACAGCAGCATTAAGCAACATAATAGCTCAAATGGGTTTAATTGGTACCTTCAGAGCATTTCACCCCAGAGCATCAAAACATAAATACTTTTCAAGTGCACATGGAACATTTTCTAGGATAGACCACATATTAGTACACAAAACATCTCAATAAATTTAGGAAGTCTGAAATCATATAAAGCATCTTCTCTGACCACAATGCTATCAAGCTAAAAATCCATCACAAGAAGAACATTAAAAAACACACAAAGACATGGAAGCTAAAAAACATGTTATTAAACAATGAGTGGGTCAAAAACGAGATCCAGGAAGAAATCATAAGATACCTTGAAACAAATGAAAATGAGAACACAACAATCCAAAATCTGCAGGACACTAGGAGAGCAGTCCTAAGACGGAAATTCATAGCATTATAGGCCTATCTGAAAAAAATAAAAAAGAAAAGAAAAATGCAAATAAACAATTTACCTTCACATTTAAAGGAACTTGAAATGGAACAAAAAACATGGCCAAAAATAATGAAAGTAATGGAATAATACAGCCCAGAGCAGAAATAAACAAAATAGAGTCTAGAAAAACAATACAAAAGATCAATGAATCCAAGAGCTGGTTCTTGGAAATGATAAACAAGATTGACAAGCCTTTAACCATACTCATCAAGAAAAAAGTAGAGAGGACCCAAGTAAATAAAATCAGAAGTGAAAGAGGAGAAATAACAACTGATAGCAAAGAAATACAAATGATCATAAGAACATATTATGAACAACTATATGCCAACAAACTAGACAACCTGGACAGAATGGAGAAATTCCTAGAAACATACAACCTTCCAAAGCTAAATGAGGAAGAATCAGAAAATCTGAATAGACAGATTATACCTATTGAAACTGAAGCAGTAATTTAAAAACAAAAAAAAACCCTCCCCAGAAACAAAAAACCTGGACTAGATGGCTTCATAGGTTAATTTTACCAAACATTCTGAAAAGAACTAATACCTCTCCTTATCAAGCTATTTCATAAAATGCAAGAGGAGAGAAGGCTCCCAAACTCATTTTACGAGGCCAACATTATCCTAATTCCAAAATCAAATAAAGACACTACAAAGAAAGAAAATAATAGGCCAATATTCCTGATGAACATAGATGTTAGAACCTCTACAAAATATTAGCAAACCAAATACATTAGTGCATCAAAAAGATCATAGATCATCATCAAAGGGGATTTATCCCAGGAATTCAAGATTGATACAGTATTTGGAAATCAATAAATGTGATTCACCACATAAAACAAATGAAGGATAAAAATCACATAATCTTATCAATAGATGGAGAAAAAGCATTTGATAAAACCCAGCACCCATTTATGATAAAAACTCTCAGCGAAGTGGGACTGGTTGGAAAATATCTAAACATAATAAAGGACATATATGACAAACCCACTGCCAGCAGTATATTCAACAGGCAAAAAGTACAAGTGCTCCCCTTAAGATCAGAAACAAGACAGGGGTGTCCACTTTTTCCTCTCTTATTCAACATAGTATGGGAAGCCCAAGCTACAGCAATCAGACAAGAAGAAGAAATAAAAGGCATTCAAACTGGAAAAGAATTAGTAAAATGGTCATTATTTGCAGATGACATGATACTGTACATAGAGAATCCCAAAGATTACATCAAGAAACTACTAGAACTGATAAATTAATTCAGCAAAGTAGCAGAATACAAAATTAATATCCAGAAATCAGTTCTAGTTTTACATGCCTTTAACGAACTAACAAAAAAGGAAATCAAGAAAACAATCCCATTCACAATTGCTTCAAAAAGAATAAAAACCTATGAATAAACCTAACCAAGGATGTAAAAACCTATACTTGAGAAATTATAAGACACTGAAGAAAGAAATTGAAGAAGATACAAGTAAGCGGAAGCACATACTGTGTTCATGGATAGGAAGAAATAACATCATTAAAATGTCTGTACTACCCAAAGCAATCTATAGATTCAGTGCAATTCCTATCAAGATTCCAACAATGTATTTCACAGAACTAAAACGAATATTTCAAAAATGTATATGGAACCACAAAAGACCTCACATAGCAACAGTGATCCTAAGGAAGAAGAACAAAGTCAGAGAAATCATGCTACCTAATATCAAATTCTACTACAAGGCCATAGTAATCAAAACAGCATGGTAATGGTATAAAAACAGATATAGATCAATGAAGCAGAATAGAAAGCCCAGAAACAAACCCATACCTTTATAGACAATTAATATTTGACAAGATACAAACACATACAAATGGCTAAAGATAGTTTATTCAGTAAATGATATTGATAAAATTGGACAGATACATGCAGAAAAATGAAACTAGACTACCTTTTTACACCACACACAAGAATAAATTCAAAATGGATCAGACTTAAATGTTAGACCTGAAACCATAAAAATTCTAAAAGAGAACATAGGTAGCAAAATTTTGTACATTGTTCATAGCAATATTTTATTAGATACATCTCCCTGAGCAAGAGACCAAAAGAAAAAAAGCAAACAAATGGGACTACATCAAATTAAAAACTTTTGCACAGCAAAGGAAACCATCAACAAAATAATAAGACAACCCACAGAATTGGGAGAACATATTTGCTGATATGTCTGATAAGGGGTTAATATCCAAAATTTACAAGGACCTTACAAAACTCAATACCAAAAATATAAACAACCCAATTAAAAAATGTGCAAAGGACCTGAATAGAAACTTCTCCAAAGAGGACAGACAGATGGTCAATAGACTTATGAAAAGATGCTCATCGTCACTAATCATCAGAGAAATGCAAATTAAAACCACAGTGAGATATCATCTCACATCTGTCAGAATGGCTATCATCAATAAAGCAACAACAAGGGCTGGTGACGATGTGGAGAAAGGGGAACCCTAGTGCACTGTTGGTGCAAAGGGAGATTGGTGCAGCTACTGTGGAAAACAGTATGGAGATACCTCAAAAAATTTAAAAATGGATCTGCCTTTTGACCCAGTGATCCCACTTCTGGGAATATATCTGAAGGAACCCAAAACACTAATTTGAAAGAACATAAGCACCCCTATGTTCATTGCAGCATTACTTACAGTCATCAAGATATGGAAGCAGCCCAAGTCTCCATCGGTAAATGAGTGGATAAAAGAATTATGGGACATTTACACAACAGAATACTGCTCAGCCATGAAAAAGAAGAAAATTTTATATTTTGCAACAGTATGGATGGACCTTGAGAACATTACAGTAAATGAAATAAGCTAGTCAGAGAAAGACAAATACCATATGAGTTCATTCATATGTGGAATCTAATGAACAAACTGAACTAACAAGGAAAATGGGGACAGGCTCATAGATGGAGAGCAGGATGACAGCTAGTCAGGGGGGAGGTGAAGGGGTGGAGGGATTTAGCAAAAAAGAAAAAGGACTCATGGACATGGACAACAGTGTGGTGTTGTCTAAAGACCACACTGTTTATAAGGGGACTAAATGGTAATGGAATCAAGATTAAATAAAAGCAATAAAAATAGTTTTTAAAAATTATACCTATTTTTCGTCAGGTCATCAAAAAATATAACATTCTTTGGTGTGCAGCAGTATTTTAGTAATTAGTCCATGTGTGCCATGAGATAAAAAAGGTTGAACTTTGCTTCCCTACATTAACACATCATTATCATCCAAAGTCCATACTTACATTGGGGTTCACTCTTGGTGTTGCACATTCTAGGAGTTCTGACAACTGTTTATTGACATATATCCACCATTACAGTGTCATAAAGCATATTTTCCTGCCCTTAGAATCCTCTGTGCTTATTCTATTAATCCCTCCCCTGGAATCACTGATTATTTTACTCTCTCCATAGTTCTTCCATTTCCAGAATGTCCTATAGTTAGTATCACAGTATGTAGCCATTTTAGATTGGCTTCTTTCAAGCAGTAATATGAATTTAAGGTTCCCCCATGTCTTTATATTACTTATTAGCTCATTTCATTTTTAGTACTGAGTAATAATATCCCATTCAGGATGTGCCACAGTTTATTTATTCATTAGTCTACTGAAGAGTATCTTAATTGCTTCCAACATTTGGCAGTTATAAATAAAGCTGCAGGTTTTTACATGGACACAATTTAAACTTCTTCGGGTAAATATCAAGGAACATAATTATGAATTGTATGTTAAGGGTATGTTTAGTTTTGAAAAAAAAGAAAATTGCCATACTGTCTCCCCAAATGACTACCATTTGGCATTACCACCAGCAGTAAATGAGAGTACCTGTTGTTCTACGTCCACATCAGCATTCGATATGCTCAGTGTTCTGAATTTTGGCCATTCTAACAGATGTGTAGTGGTATCTCATTGTTGTTTTAATTTGCATCTCTGATGACATTTGATGTGGACGCCATTTTTCATATGCTTAACTGCCACATGTATATCTTCTTTGGTGAAGTGTCGGTTAAGATCTGTGGTCCATTTGTTTTCTTATTATTGAATTTTTCCCTCATATTTTTAATTATTCTTCTTTCTATAGTATTGTACTGTGAGTCAGGAAAAGTTGCACTATAAATTATATATTCTAAGCCTATAAATTATATATTTTCCAGGAGTTAAGTAGGAACCCAAGATACACAAAGAATTACCTTCCCTAATAGTTGAAAGAAACACCATTGATAGAGATTTTATAAAGAGCAGCTCTTTACTTTAGAATCATATTATGCAATAAGTGCTAAAGGCAGTTTTTAAAGCCATTTGGTCTAACTCCTCATGAAACAAGTATTCTCCCTTCACCAAATCCAGCTCGTAATCTTTTGCCTCTGCTTCACTCTCTCTGTAAATGGAGAATTCACAGCCTATAGAGATAGTCATACTCTTTTCTTCCCTTAATGAACACAAATTTCTCTGTGCCTTAAGCTGGGTTCCCAGGAACAGACTCCAAGATAGAGATTTGTATAGAGATTTACAGTAAGATGCCCCCTAAATCAACAACTGTGGGAAAGTGAAGGAAGTTTGGGCAAAGAGGGGAGTTTAACTGTGGTTGCATAAGACCTCAATTGATTCCTCATTGAGGTCCAGAACTGGCCCTTTTAAGGAACTGCCTTGAGTAAAGGAAACATCACCAACCAGACATTAGATATGGGCTGTATCCAGGGAGGGGACAAACCCTCAGGTAAGAAGGCCATCTTCAGCTAAGATCAATTTCCAAGTAGCCCTCATTACCCCCAGCAGCTGAAGTGTCACCTCAGTTCTGAAGAGGGTGCCTAACCTTAACATATACTACTGCCTATAACTTCCCCCATTGTTCCTTGTCTACCTTCAAACACCAATGAAAAAGTTCATTTCCTTTTGCACATAGGTCAAGAATACTAGAGCACACATTTTTACCATTCACAAGTCTCTTAACCTTTTCTCATCTGTGATGGTCATAATCGTAGACACGGTACATTGACATGGTTTCTTTTAAAGTGTGAAACACAGATTTGAATGGATAACATGATGTGCTCTTGGTGCACAGAGTACAGTGAGATGACTATTATCTATATGTTCTTGATATTTTAACTCATGTTAAAACTATATCACTTTTTTGAAACTTTCACCCTACAATTGACTAACCATAGTGACAGCAAATAGCCATAAGTTTTTCATATAGATTGCTTTTTTGTTTCATTCCCTTGTGCTGTTCTTCCACAGATAGTTTTATCATATCCAAGGGCAGAAACTCATATGTCTAAGAAATTCCAGCTGGCTGCTTTGTTTATAAATGTATAAATTTTCTAAAGGTTATGCCTTATTCCCTATTCACAGCTCCTAGCCTAGAACATGGTAGATGTGTTTAATCAATGTCTTTTTGAGTTAATACAGGGAGTTTGGTTTCTAACTGACATGTAAACATTTTTATTTAAATTCAAACTCAAATAAAAACCCTGAGAGTTCTTACTCATATGAAATGTGGCCTTTCTATTATTACTCACATGCTTTATATCAAACACTCGATGAAATGTAATGAAGACAAAAGAGCCAGGTAGTCTCATGGTTCTGGCTTTATTTGTTTAAATTCCCTTCAACTTTCTTATATGTAAGGAAGCAGCTTTATTAAGTGATTTTGAAGAGTGATGAGAAAATTTCAAACCAACTCTTCACTTTTAATTTAAATATATTGATGGAACCTTACAATCAAAGTAACACTAGCTATCAATCAAATTTACCTACTTCTGTGCTCTGAAAAACTCTTCTCAGCTCTTTGCCCCACTCTTTTATCACTGTCTTCCTTTTTGTGAATAAGCACAGATCAACCATCTTTCCAAAGAAATGTCAATATTCAGTTCAAATTCATATTTGGTGGCCAGTGCAACTGGATGCATTTTCCCTATGATGTAACTCACCATTTACCAAATTTTCATTCATATTGTCTTCCTCACAAATGGAACACATTTATAATCAATATCTTCTTTATGAGGGATGATTATTTCTTAGCCAAAGGTCATCACATAAAAAAATTCAAGAAAAAGGGATAACAAACAGTTTGTACCCAGCCAAGTTAATGGACTAGCCAATTCCCCACACTCTAATTCAACCTGAATATCTATTTTAATTACAACACAAACTTTAGTTACTGATGAAAACTTCACATATAATTGCAATCCCATATAATCCAGAGTTATTACATGGTGATATGAGAAGATGGTAGAAATGTGGCAATTGCCTTTCAGGTGGTAGCCTTATGTTTTTTAAATTACATGTAGTCAAAGTAATTACTTCAAGTTCTTAAAGCTACATTTTTTAATAACAAAAAAGGGAAAAAACTTGAAATTTTTCTACTGACATATTACAATGTGAATGTTAAATCTGATAGAACACAAGCCTTTTTAGAACAAGAAAAGCAATGTTCTAAGTGCTTTATTTATAACAGTTTATATAAACCTATGTGTTTGAAGCTATCCTCATTTCATAAATGGGGGAACTGAGACTTAATAATTAATAATGCAGTCAAGTAAACTGTCCAAGCTCACAGAGCTAGCAAGATATTGTCTAGATTTGAACCCAGGCCATTCAATGTCTAGTCCAGGATCTATACAACACACACTATTGCTTCTCTTAAGAAGGGATGCACACTACAGAAAAATATAAATATCCTCTTGGTTAATTTTTATTATTCAAGTAAGATTTTTGGAATAAAATTTATTATCGACCTTTCCTTTCCTACATGGCATTATAATTATTTATATTAAATCCATTAAGTTTAACTTGACAGTGTTATCTGTCAGGATTCCACTATTAAATGATCAATGGTATGACATTATTTTCAAGATTTTAGTGTTTGAGTACGTTCAGTCTCTAGATATAAACAGAAGCCCAATATTTGTCACTAATTTTGTAAGTGATATGTCACTTCATAAGTCTAAATTTTAGAATTTCAGGTCTTAAAATAAGGCCGATAAGTTATACTGATGGAGCCTTACACTGAGAGTAACAATAGTTATCAATCAACTTTACCTATTTCTGAAAAATTGAAACCTATTTTTTCTTCACCACAGTCTTCATCATAATCATCTGTATCATTTATTGTTCACTTCTTACATGATTTGCAAACATTATCTCACTTAATCCTCACAAACCTATGAGTAGGTGTTATTTTTAGCTGAGAAGACCGAAGTTAAGAAAAGTTAAAGTAACTCTCCCAAAATTCCACAAGTCACTAATCCCCAGTCAGTCACAGGGAGATGGTGGTGCCTGATTGGGACCCTGATTTATCTGACCCTAAAACTCACATTCTTTCCACATGGGATGGCTCATTATATGATTAAGGCAAAAAAAAGTGATAGACACATTCTCTTGACATCTGGGTCAGTATTTCTATGAGTTGGGGTCTGGTAAGAAGACAGAAATCACAGCCATCCCATAAACAGAAAGAATTAATATAAAAAATATTAACTACATATAAAGTCATTGTTTATGTAATGGAAAGAGTAAAAAAAGAAATATAAGTTATCACGGAGTTCTCAACTGCTGGAAGCGGCAACCACTCCTGCGGCCGCTGGCACAAAGGGAGGGAATAAAGAGAAGCAACTGGAATTATTAAAATGTAGAAAGGGGACCCCATACAGCTGAAGCTCAGACCTCTGAAGAGAAAGCACTGCTGAACTAGAAAGTGCTGGTTTCTGTGGAGTAAAGAAAAGTGAGAATGGTTTCAAGAATGTTGGAAAAACTGCAAACTGGATTCAGCTGCTGCAATGGGAAGGCCCTGCTGTTGCTGCAGTGAAGACGCACTGCTGATGGGGGACATTCACGGGAATCACAGACAGACAGGCATCCAGAGGAAACACTGGAAGGAAGAAGACACAGATCCCTCTTCCAGCTCTGCTATGGCCTGACTCTCCTTACTGGCAGAGCCTTAACTAGAGCCAAACGGGAATGAAGAAATGTGGACTGGAGAGCCCCAGATTAAACCTCCAAAAGCACGGACTGGAATGTGAGTTTGGAGGTGAAATACAATTTAATAACTGGCACCGTGTTGAAATTAATAATGGATTTCATCTGTAGTACTTCAGATGGGCCCTTCATACATCCCTATGTCTATGGGAGAAGCTTTGTGTTTAAATCTGAGTGATTTGGTTTTTTTTTACTAAATTTTTCTTTTTTTCATCCTTTGTCCATCTTTACTTTTTATTCCTCTAATATCTCAACTGTATTCCTTCCTATCTTGACCTTCTATCACCTGCAATAGCAATTTATGGTTTATAAGAAGTGGCTAGTAAGACAAAAATTCAAAACAGTGGGGAGAGAGAATGTGAAAAAATATTCTTCTACCTAGTAAATTCAAACTTTACAATTCCACAGACAACTTGTGTATTTGAGATAAAGTATTAGGTGACTTTTATTTTAATATTCTTATTTGGAGGTAGAAAGAAAAATGTGCCACATTTATCTAGAATCTATCCTCCATACTACTTCCTATACATAAAGTAAACAGCAAAATAAATTAATCATATTGTCACAATTATATTGGTTTCATAAATAGTTTATTATTAAATTCCATGTTCTCATATACTATTACTGTTGTTATAATTAGTTTTCCCTTAACAATAGTTCTTGGCAGAAATACAATGCAGGATAAATAAACGTTTACGAAATCCTATGTTCCTTTATGAGAACTCTGCCAATGCGAAAGCACACAGATCAAATCTGTGTCATTCCTTTAACTGATCCTGGAATACAGTTCCAAGAGCAAATATAATCAATACATATTTATTAAGTTTCTACCATGTGCGCAGGTCTACACACTGGGAATTCAAAATAGAATAAAATAAACGGTATGTAGACATGAAAGAGTTTAAGGAATAATAGAAAATACTGTGCGCCAATAGATTTTAGTATCAAGATGGAATGGGAATATTTAGTAAACATAAATTATAAATAATTCAAGAGGGGTAAAAGTGCTAAACCATAGTGCTCAGAAAAGAATCACAACTTGTCAAAAAGTGAAAGCCAGTATAGGTGGCAGATCCTAATGGCTTAACGAACATGTTCTAGCTCATTTTTAGGGCCCAGAACCTGACTAAATTAAGAGACAGAATATTATTGGATAGAAAAATTTAAAGTCATCTCAAATTAACATGTAAGGGCAACGTATATCTATTTTTTAGTTTAACTATTGGAAGAGAAACCATAGTTCCTACTCCTTTGTCCTCCATGTGGAGGGAATAATTATTAGTTTAACAGGCTTGCTATCAATTCGCCACCTCAAGAACCCACGGAAAGAGAAGTACATTTCTGTTCAGTGAGTTTAGGCTAGGAAATTGGTATCAATAGTTTCCTCGTATTCCCCTTCTCTTTCTTCAGAATCTGTTTGTCTGAAGGGTATACTATCTGATTTGCCAGTTGTAAGAAGCTTCATAGAATATGTGCTATGCATGGGGCACATGGAGTTTCCCAGCACCATCAATGACTAGCTACATAAGGCTAATTCTGGAACCTGGATTTAATAAACTCATTATTTTATAACATCTAAGCCATACCTTTCCATCTGTTATTTACCTATAATAAAGGTGGTATCTTTAACTTTGCCTAATGTGTTTTCACCATTAGCAATGACATTTATGGAGCTTTATCAAATCCCAACACTTCCTAATATCTTTTACTTTGAAACTGAAAAGCTTATGTTAACATCTTTCTGGAAGAATAAAATATCAAGTAAATATCAACTCTTCTCATGGAAAATAAAATAAAAAAGAGAAATGAGTGCCTTGCCTGATCATATATTAAAATATATCATAATGCACTTGTAAAGAAAATGTGTAAGTAATAAATGATCTGACATGTCACATCTGTTGATATGTCAGGTGGTTATAGAAATATAAAACTCTTTAAGAAGGTCAGGTAGAGGATGAACATGACAAAGATTTATGTACAATTTTATTTTGCTTCCTTTATCACTCCCTATGCTACATTTTAAAAACTCTGCCACTATCTTTTCTTTGAAATCTACTTTTTAAAAAGGCTAAAGAAAATAAACAGAAGAGCAAACTGAGTCCCCAATAAAATTAGGAAATATGAAAACTGGACCTAAAAAATAGGAATTTATTTATTTAAAAAATTGTGTATTTATTCTTACATGTTCAAACTTCAGTCACCTTCAAAGTACTCTCCATTCAGTGCACATATCAAGATGTTTTTTCCACTTCTCGAAACAATTTTTGCACTCATCAGTTTGGATGTCTTTTAGTGTTTCTGCCCTTTTTTTGTTTCACATCATCCACATTGGCAAAAACGTTTTCCTTCGAGGACTTTTTTCATGGAAATGAACAAACAAAAAACGTTGCTCCTGGCAAGATTAGGCTAATAAGGAGGGTGGGGCACTGGAGTCATGCTGTTTTTTGGGTCAAAAAACTCCTAAACATTCAGCTTGTATTGGGCAGGTGTGCTTATAAATCACCCATCAAGAAATAGATGAACACATTTAAAAAGTCTTCAAAAAAAAATTCACTGAAGCCACACACAGTCTGTCACAAAATCACCAGCTGGTACACTGACATAGATGGGTTCCTAGAACACTCACCTAGCAGGGGAGCCTGTACTGCAAGGGGCCTGCCCTCTAGAAGATAATTATGTTTTGGGGGGGAGGGCCCCCTTGTACAGACATAAAACAGAATCAATGAAAAAAGGCTGTCCAATATAGGAAAATTGGACCTGGTTTATTTATATATTCAAGAGAAGACCTATGTTTTGAAAGTTTTCAGGGAACATGCATTTGTCAAAAGCAGATAGTACTTTCCACAAGGACAAAACCTATCATCCCAAGAGCTATGAATGTGGGTTTCCTATCAGTAGGTCCCCAAGTCCACTGGAAACCTTTGAGCGGAAGAGAAAATGAGCTAAAAGTGAAAATATAATAATGTGCTATTTTTGCAAGAAGCAGAACATCAGAGTGATAGGGGAAAGAGGAAAGTTAGAATCAGCTCTTCAGTGTATTGTCTTAGTTACACAAATCTCATCTTGCTAAATCCAGTGCTCCGTCCTTGAGCTCATTTTGCTGGACATTTAACTGCATTTGACAAAACAGGTCAATCAGTCCCTGTTGAAATCCTTTCTTCCTTGGCTCTGGTACATCAAACTCTTCATTTTATCCCCATTTCATTTGTAATTCATCCTCCTCATCCTTTGCTCTCTCCTCCTCTTTCTCTACCTAGTTCCTAAATATTGAATTGTTATGTGCCTAATCCACATTTTTTTTCTTTTGTCTAATAATGTGCTCTCCAGAAGTGATGCCATGTAGTCCCACAGTTTACCATTTATATGCTGGTATCTCCAAGGTTCATCTGCAACCCTAACATCTCCTTGAGAATTTGATTAATAATGTCCTCCCTGCTGAACTACTCTACTTGACTGTCCAACAGTAAGCTAAAGTTAAGCATGTGCCATATCCAAAAATGAATCCCTAATTCTCAATTTTTCCTACACCCACAGGTTCCTCAGAAAAATATAAAAGGAGTAAGGTAAAAATTAATGAATCCCTTGATTCATACAATTGCTCAGGACAAAAAACACAGTTATTATCTCTGAGTACAATCTATCTTATTTTAAGGTGGATTATTAAAATAAATGAGCCAAGAACAAGTTGTGCTGCCAACAAATAAATGTGTGATTTTTTTAAAAAATAGAGATTAGGATGTTGAAGGAACACAGGACCCAGACTAAAGGAGTTCACAATGGGTCAAAGTTAGAACAATTTGAACAACAAAATAAATACTGATAATACTGGATTATTGTATATAGATCCACCTATAGATGCTAAAATGAGGTAGAAGTTTGAAGAAAAACATGGTTTGAATAGCCTGAGAGTTTTTGCCCTAAGAAGTATTTCTTTACTACAAAGATTAAAGTTTGGAAAAATAACAACAATGTTTTGAATAGACTCAAACTGTTTCCCCTAAAATATGTTTCTTTACTATAAAGATTAATTTATTAATATATAGTGAAGAAACTCAGCAGACACCATCATAACAAATCAAGTTTAATATCAATATCCCAAGTAATAAGGCTATCCTATCAACCTCCTGAACTCTGATACAATACACTGAAAAAGATACAGATTGTTTTCGTGCCATTATTGTCAAAATGGCATAGCTTCCTGTTATTCTACCATTAGAAAGCATCAGGCAAATCCAAATTGAGAAACAGTCCAAAAACTCACTGATAATTCCACAAGAGTTTCAAAACATGAAAGGAAAGGTTGAAAAACTATTGAAAACTGGAGGACACTAAGACATAAAAGCTAAATACAGTAGGTGCACGTTTATCAGAATGGCCAAAATCCAGAACACTAACAACACCAAATGCTGGCAACAGATGCAGAGCAACAGGAGCTCTCATCACTGCTGGTGGCGAGGCCCAATGGTACAGCCCTTTGGATGACATTTTGGCAGTTGTTCAAAGACACGCTCCTTGGTACTTATTCAAATAAATTGAAAACTTAGGTCTACACAAAGACATTTATGCAGATGTTTATAGCAGATGTATTTATAATTGCCAAACATGGAAGTAACCAACATATCCTTCAGTGGGTAAATAAATTAATAAACTGTGCTACATCCAGGCAATGGATGTACCAGCACTCAAATAAATGAGCTATCAGCACTCAAACACGAACTACCAAACTATGAAAAGATATAGAAAAAACTTAAATGTGTACTATTAAGTGAACGAAGGCAATCTGGAAAAGTTATATAATATGTGATTCCAACAGTATCACATCATGAAAAAGACAAAACTATGACTATGGTAAAAAAAAAAAAATAAGAATGGTTGCCCTGAGGGATGAATTGGTATAGAGGATTTTTAGGGCAGTCAAATTATTCTGTATGAAGTGTGACATGATACATTTGTCAAAATCCATAAATTTAAACACCAAGAATGAATCCTAATACACACTATAAACTTGGAGTGATAACAGTACATCAACGTAGGTTCATGAATTGTAACAACGATGCCATCTGATATGGGATGTTGATAATGGGTAAGATGGTGCATGTAGGAGAACAGAGAATATGGAGGAATTTTCTGCAATTTCTACACAGTTTTTCTGTGAACCTAAAGGTACTCTACAAAAAAGTTTGTTAATAGAAAAAACACTGAAACTCAAACTAAATATATCAATAACATAGTACCCTAGATAAGCTTCATGAACAGAAAGAGAATAGTAGAAAAACTGGTAAAATTTAAATAAGAAACATTAATTTCCCAATTTGACATTATGTGACATGTTAACATTAGTGGATTCACATTGGTGATCAGTAAATAGAAACACTCTGTACAATGTTTGCAACTTTTCTGTAAATTTAAAGTAACTTCAAAATAAAGTTTTAAAAAATGGACTAACTTGTATGGATGATTTGTGTGGTCTGTGAAGAACTGAAATCTACACTTTTTAATTGTTGAATCTCTCTGCAACTTCTTATAAGGATAAAATTATCTGATGAAAAATTAAAAGTTATAACATATGATAACTTTGTTTTCTGACTCCTGAGAGGGCTCATATTTTTTTCCTGGTGAAGAATGAAAAAGAAACCTGGGGAGAACCTAAACTCCTTCCAGGGAGGAAACAGACCAGAGTTCAAATAAGGACCAGTCCAATGTTTTCTTTCAATTCAAACTCTCTGGTAATATTCTGCTGTGCTTCCCTGTTACCAAAGGACCCTGTGCTAGGGCCTAGGCTTCCTGGAGAGAAAGCAGCCAGAAATATCCCTGATCTCAGCATAGCCGACCATCTGATAAGTTGCCAAGAGGGTGGAACCTTTTCCTTCTATTAGGTATGAAGGACACTGGTGTCTGAGGCTCCAGTCAAAGGTACGTGCCGCCTCCCAACTACCATTCTCATTCTAAAAGAGAGTGGATGTTTTGCTCAAGCTTGAAATGAACAAAGGAATTGGAATTCCAAAATCACACTGCCCTTCCATCCAAACTCCCAGTAACCAGCCCCTCTTCCAAGAAAAGAACTAAAATATGGAGTAAAAAGAATTTTAAGAAAAAAAAGATTAAAAAAATAATATCCTGTTTAATCTAAATTCAATAGTGAAAAATGGGTTGAATAATTATTCCTTTAGGGAATATCCATTGGAAAACATTTTATCAATCCATTTTTTATAAAATATAACTCCTAGAAAGAAGGTGAACAATTACTTTCTACATTTTAAAAAGATTCGATTTATTTATTTTTAGAGAGAGGGAGAGTGGGAGAAAGAGAGGGAGAGAAACATCAAAGTGTGGTTGCCTCTTGCACACCCCCAACTGGAGACCCAGCCCACAACCCAGGTATGTGCCCTGACTGGGAATAAAATCGGCGACCCTTTGATTCTGAGGCCGGCACTCAATCCGCTAAGCCACACCAGCCAGGGTTATTTTCTACATATTTTTATATCTGTATGTGGAATTTTTTAAAACATTAAGTATAAACAGTATTAGCTTCCAAAGAGATAGTAAAAGAATACATAGAGAGAGATGTGTATGTATATAACTAAATGTATATTTTTTTTAAAAATCTGAAACAAATTAGTTCAATAGTCATGATGACAGAGGCTATTGATGCCATGGGAGAATATAAAATTATCTAGAAAGAGTGTATAGAACAATAAAGGGAGTAGATTTAGAATAAGGTTTGTGCTGAATCGGCGTTAACCTTTCGAGATTATTACTTATGAAATCATAAGTGAACGATGAAGAGACTCACCGTGACTCAAAGATATAAATACACCCAATTCAGGTTGTTGTTGTTGTTTTTTCCAAATGTTTATCTCAGGGTTCTCTTCTGGAATATAAGACAATCTTTCCTCCTTCGCCAAGTTATTTCCAATTCCAGACGATAAGGGCAGAAAACAGACACCAGAGTCAGAGGTAGCTTTCACCGTTGCCTGCAGCTGGGGAAGAAATCCCCTTAGAGATCTAGGTAAGTGCCTTTGCCGCCATATTAGGTGTCATGGAACTTCTTGTGTATAAACAGTGTCAGTTGAAACAGTGTTCAAAGAAAAAATTTAGGCCTATCAATTTGACGATTCTTAAAGAAGTGATACAATCTATTCTTCTGCATTTAGTAAAACACTGCTTGAAGAGGCAATCAATTCCTAAGTTAATTTAAACCTAAAGCTGTTTGAGTAGCCAGAAATCTCAGAGCTCCTTAAAGCATCTTGTTACAAAATTCCATTAGGGACAGAAATAGATGTATCTGAAACACAAAGGTTACAGATTGAATTTATATATATATATATTTTTATATATATTTTTATATATATTTATATATATAATATAATACTGTAAACTTTGCACATGTTATAGTGCTGTAAATAAAATTTAACCAGTCTTTCCTAATAATTTCAAATTAGTCAGGTACTTGATTTAAAAAACAGAATATTAATAAATTACTGCAAGCTGTCAGAATGATGACTGTTGGCCTATTTCTAGTTCCTTCCTCATCAGAATTTTTCACACTCTTCAAATTATTTTTTAAACCCAATTTTTAAAAAGGCATATAAAATATATATAAATGACAACCAAAGATTACTTTGGTAGTGTTCCCCTACACCTAGCTCCCATAAAAGAGAGTTTATTACAAGCTTTAGGGGAATTTTATAAAATCCAAGGAGAAAGTGCAATTTCTCAGGAGGAACCAGACCTTGAAACTAGAAAGTATCTCCCTTTCTCTCTCTCTCTCCTTACATATGTACACCCGCGCACACACACAACGCACACACTTTAGTTTCTCTGGAGAACTAATACAGGTGTGACTAATACAGGTATTTGTACAAGAGAAATGAAAACCTGTGTTAACCAAATAATTACACAAAAATGTTTTTAGCAGCTTTATTAAAAGTAGTCCCAAACTGGAAATAATACATAATTGCATCAACAGGAAAATAGGTAATTAAACCGCAGTATAATGACTCAATGTGATATTTCTCAGCAATAGGTAGGATCTAACTATAGATATATGACAACATGGATAAATTCTGAAAATACTATATTGAATAAATAATCCAGACACAAAAGAGTACATTCTGTAGATCCCATTTTATGAAATTTAAGAAGAGGGAAAAGTAATCTAGGATAACAGAAATGAGAATGGTGGTTGTCCATGGGGCAAGGAAGAGGTTCAGTTGATTGGTAGGAGAAAAAGGGGATTTCCAAGTGATGGAAATATTCATTACCTTATAGGAAAATTTAAGATTTGGGGATTTCACAGTATGAACATTTACTTCATTTAAATAAACAAATAATAAATATGTACATAAGTAAATATATAGATGATTAAGTAAACAAAAAATAAATAATATAGGAGCGGGGTAAAAATTTAAATAATGTGGTCTGGTCTGGAAAGACCTCACTAAGAAAATGACTTTCGACAAAAATTGAGTAGGGAGGAATCAGTGAGCCATGAGATTTTTTGAGAAGTGTTCTGGTCGAAAGTACAAGAACAAATATTTCAATGCAGGGGCCTGCCCGGTAGGCGGGAGGAAGAACAAGGAGATGAGCGTGGCTGGGAACAGCCCGGCGCAAGTCCCAGAAGCCCTTGTCGGCTATTTTTAGGACTTTGCCTTTTATTCTGAGTTCCGCGTGGAGCCCTTTTAAGTATAGGACTTAAACTACTGCACTTACATTGTAAAAGGTTTCTTTATGAAGCCCCTTTTCATGTAGAAAGATTTGTTTTAGTTTGGCAAGAAGCTGTAAATTTGTTTATAATTTATATTACTGAGCTCTATCAAGTCCATCCTCCATTCAAATAGCATTCTTACGCCCTGCAAGTATTAAGATGGAAGCAGTTTAAAATATAATTATGAAATTCTTTCACTGTTCTTACCAATATTTCTCAACAATGTCATATAAAACAAGTAATCTTATCCTAAAACCCTCACAAGCCCAGTTGGTAAACAGAATAAAAGGTTTTCCAAATTGCAAAATTCTAAGTAACACAAAAGAGATTTGCATCTGTACATGTGTCTTCTAGGTACAGGTGCAAGTTTTTGACCAATACACAAAGCAAAGGAAAGTCTCACTTCGTAATACCACTCATTGGTCTCCTCATTTATATAATGAGTTTTTTTCCTATAAATACTCAGAAAACATGTACCTAAACTGTTATTCTTTGGGTAAAGTTAGGCATGAAATAGTTCCCAGATTTGAGTTTGTTCGTAGGCTTAAGAACTTTTAAACCCACTGTGCTAAGCTGAGAAGTGACCCTCACCATATATGCACACTCTAATTTCTTATTTTTTTTATGAGTTACTTATTTATTAGTAATTGCCAATTATTGTATTTGATTGTAAAATACAGGGTCTGGCACAAATAACATTCCCCTTTTTTTCTTTTTTTTTTTGGTATATTTTATTGATTATGCTATTACAGGTGTTTCATTTTTATCTTCCCTTTATCCCCTCTGCCCTGCATCACATTCTAATTTCTGAACCTATGAATGTTAGCTTATCTGGTAGAAGGAACATTACCTGTGCAATTGAGTTAAAGGTCCTGAAATGATAAGAATAACATTAGAATAGACTCAACAGAAATAAGTACCTTTTATTGAGCACTTATATAAGACATTCTAAGTGATTTAAATCTTTATCACATTTAATTATCAAATGTTTGAAGGTTTTACATCTGTTTTACTGATAAGGAACAAAGGTTTAGAGATGATACGGGATCATTTAAAAGACTTTGAAAAACTTTGTTCTGTAAGAAATTTGGAGACTAATCTTTAGAAACATAAAACAACCAGGATTGGTATTGTCCTCTTTGTTATTTTTATTAAGAGGAGTGACTGGGCCAGTTTTGTCCTTTGATAAAACAATTTCATGACAATTTGTAAGATGGGAAGTTGGCAATGAAAGGAGACAGAGACTCCTAGTGGAGTATCCTATATAGGGACCTAATTAATAGTTTGCATTAAAAGCTGCAAGATTCTTGAGCATGCGTTTCATGCATTACTTATTTAGATTTGGCATCTCAGAGCTCAGCCCAGAGCCAGTCAATGACATTCATATTTTGTTGTGCTTAGCAAACCTGAATAATGGACTAGGATCAGTGAAATGTTCAGAGAGGAATATAAAACAATGTGGTGTAATGTAAATTATTGTTAAACACTTACTAGGTGGCTGGTGCTTATATATTTTTTATTTTTTAATAAAAGATACCCTTTAAGATTATAAACTACAATTTTAGCAATGATAATACTGAGCAGTAGAAAGATTCATTGAAGAGAAGAATCATCCACCAAATCCATTGTCTGTAGCCTCATCTAGAATGACCCTGGTTTGCTGGGAATGTTCACATGACAGTGGAACAGTTTTAAGAAAACAAACAAAAAAGCACAAGGACTCTTGAGGCCATTCCAGAACTAGCACGTTGTTGCTTCCACCAGATTATGTTGGTAAAAGAAGTCAATAAATCAGCCCAATTCACTATGAGGGTAATGGATTCTATGGATTCTATATCTTTATGAGAGAATCTGCAGTCACATCAGAAAGGGTCTAGAGAGAGGAAGAGGTGAAGTTTTGGGCACATTTTTGAAGTCAATCTACCAAAATAAGTGAGCCTTAAAATTCCCCTCCTGCCCACATTGCTCTCCAGCAAATAAGCAGAGGAAGAGGACAGAACTCATGGGATGACTTGGTATTCGAGGCAAAGCTGATATGAAAGATAGTCTCTTAGATATAGGATCTCAAGTACTTCTGTGAGTGGCACCTTGTACCAAGATAAGCCTGTCAGGGGTCCACTACCGTGATACCTGGAAATGTTTGCAATGAGAGAGAAATAAATCCACCCAAGTTCTCTGCTACATCATTTTAAGCAAGTTACATTCCAAAAGGTGACAAATAAAAATAATTCCCTGCAGCTAGCTTCTTCTGGCTGTGAACATCTGCTGAGAGTTTCTCCTTTATGGCCATGACACAAAACCAAATCTTAGGAAACTGAGTCCTATTTATTTTCTACTCATTCCTTTACCTATCTATTCAACAACTCCTGGCTAATAAGATTCAGCATTGGGAGAATGCCCTAACTTTATGTCCTCTAACCAAGAATGATGATATTTAAGGATCAGGCTCTGTCACTATTAAGGTTGTGCATGTGCCCAAAACCTGATAGTGAATTTCCATATTGATTATGGCCATTTGTCCGTTTACTAGTGACATAATGAAGGCCATACTCTGACAATGCAGTGAGGAGGATAGTCAAAATGAGTAAGTGCTTTTCAAGAATGGTCTGGAAAGAATATTATAAGCAGAAGAGAAAAAATCTATAAATAAGGTATTGTTTAAAGTATATATTGAATAGAGTAACAGCCTAGTAAAGACCAGAGAGAACATTGCCAAGAGGTGGGATCTTTATTCTTTAAATGAAGGCAGGACACTTTTAAAAAATTCATTCATTCATTCATTCATTCATTCATTCATTCATTCATTTATCTTGTGCTCATGTGAGGATATGTTTTATTACTTTTAGAGAGAGAGAAACAGGAGAAAAAGAGAGAGAGAGAGAAACATCAATCAGTTGCCTTCCATCTGCACCCCAACCAGGGTTCCAACCCCGCAACCTTTTGGTCTATGGGATGGCTCTCCAACCAACTGAACCACTCGGCCAGGGCAGGGCAGTTTTTTAAAGAGATTTAAAAAAAAAAAGTAAGAAGGATGTATGAGGATCTATGAAAAGATCAGTAGTGTGGGTAGTGAGCTCATTTTGTGATAAATGTGACTTAGGAAGAGAGTAAGAGGAGTTTTAATACAGTCAATATGAAAATTTTGAAATGGACTTGTTTGGAGACAAAAAAGAAAAGCCAGGGGCACCAGGAGCACTTGAGTCTGATTAGCATGACTTGTAGTGGATCCGCAGCACTCATTACACAGACGTCTCTCAACAGTGCTAAGCAGTGCCCCAAATGAAACAATTATAGGTAACTGTTTAAAATTTCCTGTTTAAGTAAAATTACCCAAAACACTCTGAGTGTGTTGTCATTCAATGTTGCATAAAAGGATCCCAATTCTTCACGAAGTGCTGTATGATCACTTTCATTAGTTGTCTTTTTCTAAGTGTGCCTAAAGGATCCAGTCAGTGTGCAAAAAATCTCTTGGTTAGCTCTCTGACAGTGCATTAAGTGTTTAAGGTTTAATGCTCTAGGATGGCATTCAGCTTCTTAGAGTAGTCATTTACTACATAGTAGTGGGGGGTGCTATCTCCCTACCCAGGAAAGTGAATTGGAACAAAGAATTAAGGTACTTGTCCATATTCAAAAAGATTATTTAGAACTGTGGCAGCAGAGCTAGGGAACATGGGGCAAAGTGCTACATAAAAAAAGAAAAGTGAGTTTCCCTTTGATAATATATTATTTCCAATTGGCTAATAAAAAGGAAAATGGCATATAAAAAGCATGCAATTTGCTAATTAGATCAGCATGATCTCTGCAGTGTTCTCTAAAAGTAGTCAATACTTTAGGCTATTTAAATCCATTTAGACCCTTTTGAAAGGAAATAAATGGAGAGCATACTTTCGATGGAAGATATAGCTTTCTTTTTATCTGGGACGAAGGATTTCTCTCATACTTACCACACATCTTGTCTTCAAGTAACAGGGATTTATTTTGCATCAGTTCAAGCTCTTCTGTCTGCTAAAATGATCCATGTTTAATGTCTTTTAAAATGACTCAAAGAATTCAATTCAGTTGTGCTCTCCCACCCTGGTTTTTATAAAAGCAGGGAGATTGTTTTAATATTTTGAAAGACATCCATTAAGATGACTCCATTTAAAACACTAAGTAGCTTAATGGTATTTTCAATGCTACGCAAAATATTCTAACCATGAAAAAAATATTCAACTAACTACTAATATGAAGAAGTTCATTAACTTCAAAGATATGCCCATCATAGAGAAGTCCAGTGTAGCAGCTAGATTATCTGAGTGGTCAGTAGATATTTCTGTTTATTTTCTTAAATTTATATGAAAATGAAAGAATATATTTACTACTCTAAGCTTATAATTAAAAATAATTTTATCAGTACAAGGAGAGTGTCTAAATCAAAACTGAACCATAAAAAGTTGAAGCATAGATGTACTATAAAACTTTTGCACAAACTTAATGTATCTAAGAAAACAGTTCAGCTGAATTGCTATGAGGTGATAAATGGGGTCATACGCTAGTCAGTTTTGCTGGGGAGTGTTTTGGGGTAAAGAGTAATTTCCACAAGGCATGTGACAAGTAGGTGTGGCTTTGGATGTTGAAGTTCTACAGATGTTTCTATCAATCCCCAAAAGAGGTTAAAACACAAACGCACCGAGGGAAGTGCAGTGGTACTATGGTTTGGACTCAGAGGAATTAACCCATCTAAAACCTGGTTCTTTCTGATTGTAAAACTTTTCAGGAAGAAAATATTTTCCAAGGTATTTATTTACTTTGAAGGATGAATAATGTAAGCTACTTCCCTTGACTTATTTCTTTCAAAGATACTTTTTACTTTACATCAAACAATGTTAATAACCAATTCTGTTCAAAGGTAGTATTAAAAAAATGAAATCTTTGATCTAGCTTTTGAGTAGAATTATAAGTACATTAGACTACCAAAATATGTACATTTATTTTCAGCTTACCAAAATTATATATATTCAGTTTGTTTTTGTTACATTTGGAAGAAGATACTCAGAAATCCACAAGGGAAAAAATATATATAGTTTTTCATTTGTCATCCAGTACAGAAAAAAGACGATTATCATAGGTTTTGGAAGTAAAGTGTTGCTAGTGTTAACTGTCCTGTGTTGGTGTCATATAAAGCAAAGAAAACTCATTTCAGTAAATAATCCTTAAAAACTGCAAACAGGATATTCTAGCCTTTTAGATTTACATTTTCTCTTATACTGTTACATCTTATATCAAGCAAAAGGGAAAACAATTAAAGATGAAAATTGTTTCTGTTTTCCTAAATCTATGAGACCAAATATGCCAACTATGGTGTCAGTAGCCCAAAGGGAACAAAAAAGAAGGAAAGCATAAGGGTACAAGACCGAAAAGAAAGTCCCTAAGAAAGGAGGAATTTAATTTTAGCAAGAAAGTCTGATTATTGTTGGGTAAGAGCACTAAAGGGGGTTTTCTTCTATTTTTACTGAATATCAGTTTTCTTCTCCTTCTTCTCCTGGAGTTACAGGCCACTTGGGCTAGAAAGATGCTTAAGCAGCAACAAGCTTAGATTCAATCAGACCTGCAATCAAGACACCAAAACAGTTTCCTGAAGATTCAAGAATTGAGACGGTGGGAACAGATGTCCAAAATTGGAATTGGTCCCAAATCAATGTCAATTCACAATATTAAACCATGTCTGAATACAGTCTTAAAACTTTTAGTCCTTCTGTGTGGTAGCTCAATTCACTTGCTGACCATTTAATGCTACTAGCTAGTGATGTTCATATTGGGATATCTGCTTTTAGCTGCGATAATGATCAAAAAGTATGTTTTACAAAACAAAGATCAGAGGATTGCACCAATGTCAAATGCTGTTTGTGATATGTAGTATTGCAAAATGTTACCTACCATTGGAGAAAACAGAATAATAGGTACAGGGATCTCTGTATTATTCTTTATAACTTCCTGTAAACTTAAAATTAATGAAAATTTCATATAAAATGTGAGTTTTCTCCCAAAACAGAGTTTACATGCCCTACCATTCCCCACTGGGTATCAGAGAAAATACTGATGAGGCAGGGGATGCAGAGATAAGTCAAAAACTGTCTGAGAGTTTTTCCAGAGGAAAAAGCTACTACAGGGCTGTTTTAAAACATAGTGTATTGACAGAACACTTGACATATAGTAAGGACAACAGATCACATCAGGAAACACATCTGCTGAAAGAAAAGACAGTTTGTTACAATTCCCAAAGTGTAGGGGTGGGGATGTACAGACACACACAGAAGCACCCAAGTCCATCAGGAGAAGAGGGAGGGGGGAATTTGAACATGAATCGTTACTGTAGTTTCCTGGAGAAGGAATGGCAAGGCAAGTTAGGCAGGTTTAAAACTGCCTTGCTTGAATAATTCCAGTGGGTTCTGCTATATAGCAGCTGTCCCTAGCTTTCTGGTACCTGGCTCTTGAGCAATTAGGACAGGTGGATACTGGTCTATTAAGAGCCCAGTAAAGGAAGTGGTTATCATGTGGACTTTGAATTGATTGGTTTGTATTTGAAGAGCACACCTCTGGGAAGAACGTAACCCCCACAAGGATCAGGAAGACTATAAGGGAGGCAAAAGGCCAAGACAAAGTGATTCAGTTAAAGTAATAGTTTGTCTAGAACCAGAAGTGTCCAGCATATGCATGTAAGGGAGATGTGCAAACATCAAATTTACAGAAGCTTGAAACATGCTTAATGCAATGTCTAAGTATAAGGCTGAAGCTTTCCCGGAACCATAGTGATGCAGGCAGCCGGTATGCACCAAACATATAAAAATAAATTGGTTAACTCTGTATTCCAAGTGGGGATTGGGAGCATTTTCAGAGGAAAAATTAATTACTTTTTTACTAATAGTTACAGAACACATGGCTAAATCCATTCATTTGCATGAATTTGTCCAGGTAATTGGTTTAGTGGATTAATACCATGTGGTATATTTCCACCATAGCACTCACAAATTAGTAATTTGTAAATATCTGATTTGCAGGAAAATTCTATAAAATTATATTAGGAAGTTTAATGAACTTAACAGAATGATTAACACAAATATTAAATGTTGTGGGTATAGAATGCAGAGTGAGGCAAAAGCCTGGGTTGCATAACCCATTAGCGTCACCCAAGTGCAGGTGCTTCCTTCCTTTGGGAGCTTGCTGATGAGATTTTTCCATATACTCTCCAAGGTTTCTCAGAATTCCACTGCACAAGCAGATGTCCACCTGGCCCTGTATTTTACAAAATTTCATTAGTGTCACAAACTTGTTCCTTCCCCTAGGCCAGTACTAAGAAAAACGTGCACTTTGTAATGTGAAAAAAAAGAAACCTCCGTCTAACCCAGCCATATTCAACACCTCTTCCTAAAGCCCCATGGGTCACTCCAAGTTTCCCAGATGGACTGGATTTTCTGACCCACTCTTTAGCTAAGGCAAACACATTTTTCAGACCTAAGAAGTGCTAATTTTGAAAAAGAATTTTAATTCTTTTTTTGACAATAGCTATTTTTGCATACTCTCCCCTAAAGTAATCCTCAGGTCTTTTCTTTTGGGGGGGTGGCAATCATACAGTATTAAAGTCAAATGATGACTCTGCCATTAATATTTTTTCACCTTAGACAACGTTCCAATTTTTTAATCTTCGGTCTGCATAGTAGTCTCACAAACATTAACACTTGCAAATTATACCATTTTGTGAAGACTAAAGGATATAATGTAGGTAAAACACTAAACATAGTATCTGATAAACATTAAGTACTAAAAATTTAGTTGTCATGGCTTTCACTTTCTAAACAATCGAGCTACTTTATACTATGGTACTTCATTATTTGTTTCTATTTCAAATTTACTGTGACATTAATGATTTTAAAAAATGGGCTTCCAGCCAAGATGGAGGCATAGGTAGATACATTTTCCTTCCTCACACAACCAAAAGAAGGATAACAACCAATTAAAAAACAAAAAAAACCAGAACTGCCAGAAAATCGAACTGTACAGAACTGTGACAAGGAAGGAGTTAAAGAAGCGAGGAAGAAACATTCATCCAGACTGAAAGGAGGGGCAAAGACAGGCAGCCAGGGTGGAGAGGATGCACCACAAGACTGTAGCTGGCAGACCTAGCAGTCTCACATTTGTGTGCAGGTAAACTGGGAGAAACAACTGGTGAGCAAGACAGGCCGTGCATACCAGGGTTCCAGCAATGGGAAAATAAAGCCTCAAAAGCTCTAGCTATAAAAACCTGTGGTAGTTGTGGTGGTAGGAGAAACTACCAGTCTCACAGGAGAGTCCATTGGAGGGGCCCCATAAGGCCCTAAAACATACACAAGTCCACTCACCCAGGAATCAGTACCAGGGCAGTACCTAGAAGTGTGCAATTCACTTGTAGGAAGTGGGGAAAGTGACTGAAAGTGGGGCAAGAGCCAAGCAAGTAGAATTGTTCTCTCTCTGACCCCTTCCCCATATACAGCGCCAGAACCCAGCAAAAGGGATTGACCCACACTGGCAAATACCTAAGGCTCTACCACTTACAATGTAACAGGTGTGCTGAGACAAAGACATATGGCCCAAATTAAAGAACAGATCAAAACTCCAGAAAAAGAACTAAGTGTTGAGGAGACAGCCAACCTATCAGATGCAGAGTTCAAAACACTGGTAATAAGGATGCTCACAGAAATGATTGAGTACAGCTGCAAAATGTGAGAAGTGAAGGCTGTACAAAGTGAAATAAAGAAAATTATACAGGGAACCAGTAGTGACAGGAAAGAAACCAGGACTCAAATCAATGATTTGGAACAAAAGGAAAAAAATAAACATTCAACTGGAATAGAAGAAAGAAACAAGAATTCAAAACAATGAGAAGAGGCTTAGGAACCTCAGGGACAACTTTAAATGTTCCAATATCTAAATCATAGGGGTGCTAGGAGGAGAAGAAAGGTAAGAAATTGAAAACTTTTTGAAAAAATAATGAAGGAGAAATTCCCTGATCTGGCAAAGGAAATAGACATACAAGTCAAAGAAGCTCAGAGAGTCCCAAACAAGTTGGACCCAAGGAAGCACACACCAAGACACATCATCATTACATTACCCAAGATTAAAGATAAGAAGAAAATCTTAAAAGCAGCAAAAGAAGAGAGTTACCTACAAAGGAGCTCCCATAAGGCTATCAGCTGATTTCTCAAAAGAAAGCTTACAGGAAAGAAGGGGCTAGAAAGAAGTATTCAAAGTGATGAAAAGCAAAGACCTACATCCAAGATTACTCTATTCAGCAAAGCTATCATTTAGAATGGAAAGGCAGATAAAGTGCTTCCCAAATAAGGTGAAGTTAAAGGAGTTCATCATCACCAAGCCCTTATTACATGAAATATTAAAGGGACTTATCTAAGAAAAAGAAGAAGATCAAAACTGTGAACAGTAAAATGACAACAAAGTCACAGCTATCAACAACTGAACCTAAAAAACAAAAGCAAACTAAGCAAACAACTAGAACAGGAACAGAATCACAGAAATGGACATCACATGGAGGGTTATCCATGGGAAGGGGGAAGGGGGAGAATGGAGGAAAAGGTACAGAGAATAAAAAGCATATTTTGGAGGTACAAAATAGATAGGGAGAGGTTAAGAATAGTACACTAAATGGAGAACCAAAGAGCTTATATGTTTGACCGATGGACATAAACTAAGGGAGGGGAACTCTGGAGGGAATGGTGGTACCAGGTGGAGGGGGATAAAGGGAAGACAAAAAATGGGATGACTTTTTTGTTAATAAAATATAGTTAAAATGATAAAATAAATAAATAACTAATCCTAAAAAGCCAGCATGGATAGAATATATGATATATTTAAGACTTCTCCTTCTAAAATAATATAAAAAGAAATAAGATCCAAACTAGCCAATTATTACTATTGCCTCAGCCACTTCAGCTGAGAATTCTCACAAATTTCATACAGAAAATGAACAAAAACATTTTTCCTAGAATTCACTGCATATCCTTTAGCATAATTGAATATATTGCATACCTTTTCCTTTCCACGAATTTGTAATAGTCATCTCAGCAAAGCATTCTGGTCTCTTTACAAAATCCTGATGTTATTATTTGAGATGGCACAGTGGGGCCATGTCCTAATAACACTCTTGTAAGCCTAACAACTGATATGATTGAGAAATGAACACCAACATCAAAAGTAAAACATAGCCCCAGCTGGTATAGTTCAGTGGACTGAGCATCAGCCTGCAAACCAAAGGGTCACTGGTTTGATTCCCCAGTCAGGGCAAATGCTTGGGTTATGGGCCAGGTCCCCAATAAGGGGTGCATGAGAGACAACCACATGATGAGAGAAACTTTGTTGTTTCTCTCCCTCTCTTTCTCCCACCCTTCCCCTCTGTCTAAAAATAAAATAAATAAAATCTTTTTAAAAAGTAAAACAGAATTAGCAATAAATTAATGAATAAAATAGTTTTCTGAGATTTTTTGTGGCCCAGCAAGACTCTACTTCACACAGCTCTACACATCACTATATACATTTGTCACAAGGGTACTAAAAAGTAGAATAAACAAATCCTGAAAAAATGGTCAATGATTTC
Organism: Mormoops blainvillei; assembly: GCA_004026545.1. Classification (NCBI taxonomy): domain Eukaryota; kingdom Metazoa; phylum Chordata; class Mammalia; order Chiroptera; family Mormoopidae; genus Mormoops; species Mormoops blainvillei. Next base: position 154,938 of record PVJD01002956.1, read on the forward strand.
TTCCTTGAAGCATCATACAAAGTGTAGCCCTCGGAAAACAGATTGAAGTTTCAATGGAAGAAGCTCCATTGCAAAATAAATAAATAAATAAATAAATAAATAAATAAATAAATAATAATAAATAACAATAATAAAATGGTATTTGACATATTGGGAATTCACTGCTTAAGGAAAACAAAAGAGAAAAAAATGAAGGGCCATAAATGCCCAGAGCTCATTATCTTCAACAGTAAATAGAAATATAGCCACACAGAAAACAAATGGGAAAGTAACTGAGATGAGGAGGAAGTCGAGAGGTATGCTGAGAGTTCCTGATGAACTTCCCTTTCCTGTCAGCTTTTTTTTATTGTTGTTCAATTACAATTGTCCCCATTACTCTCCCCTGCCCTACCCAAGAGGCACCAAAACAACCTGTTATGCACATTTTCTTCTTCTTTTAGAAAGTAGAAGCTCTCACTAGAATAGAGGAAAGGAAATAAAAAGTTAAACTGAGTGGCCTCTACTTGAGGGGTGCCACTGTGTTTGAGGAACCATCTGAAACCCACGGGCACTGCAGATGACGTGAAGAGATAACTAGAGTGTTAAGGAAAAGCAAATTTCCAACAAATATTTCACTCAACTATAGTGGCAATAAAAATTCTTAGGAGTATAGCAACTATAAGCATTTCTTCCTATTAAAAAATAAAACAAAACAAAACAAAACAAAAACCACTACTTTAGAAAGGAATTCCATCAGCCGAATAAAGAGGAGGATCTTAGCAGAAACTCGAGGAGTATCAAATCCATATGCAAGAAAAATAATAGCCAAACAACTCTGAGAAGTGAGAAATATAACAATAGAGCTGAAGTGTAAAATCATAATAATGTAAAACTTAAAGTGTAATATATACTGAGAAGTAAAGGTGAAGAAGAATGTGAATAAATATAATTTTATTTTAATAGGCTTGATTTGACTTTCATGAATTCTTATATAAATTGGCTGACACAATGAAAATATTATCTCACATGCCTGGGTTCTAGACTTAGTGAGGCCTCCAAACATTGTACAACCTGTATCTCAATAATGTTATCAAAGACCCAGGATAGTTTTGTCTATTACAGAATCTTCAGCATTGGCTTAATTCTACATCTACTTCTGTTTATAATTAGCCTTTAAGTAAGTAGCCTTTAAGGAGCCATTAAGACTTGTACCTCCCAGTGCCTCCCACAACCACTACCACCACATATGACAGTAGGGAGTCAGAGTAAGTCTTTCCCACAACCATGAAATATTAATCCTTTCTTGCAGTGAGATTGGGACGACTCATCTGCTCACAATCACACTAATAGCTGGCATCAAAAGGAAAGGCATTTGCCAACTGGTATATATAGACTAAGAAGGTTCAGTACCTGAGTGCAGACAGAGCATCCTCTGGGCCATATTGCTGTGAGGAGTAATGGCATATACACTTGTACAAAACAGGTATCTACTGGGAAAGCAGCAGCAGAGAGGGAATGGAAGATGTGAAATGGATACTAGATAGGAAACACACAGTTTCAAGAGATAAGGATGAAAAAGGTTGATATACCAAGAAAAAAATTTAAGTGTATACAACTTAAAGTCATAACTACACTAAACAAATAAATTTTAATAAGGAAGAAAGTAACCAACAAAAAATGTAAAGTTGAGAAAGAAATGAAAGCAATATGAAATATTAGTGTTTTAGCTTTTTCATTTATCAAAATTGCAAATAAGTATCAATTGGAGATGCTCATCAACCGCAGTAATTGATATATAAAATTAATTTTAATAAAGTTAAAAAGATAAACAATTAAAATAATTAAAACAGACCATTCCATACTACCAGGAGATATATAAACACATCAAGGAATCAAAAACATAATAAAAATTTACAAATAAGAAAGGAAGTTTAAAAGAATAAATATACAGTGACAGAATTAACACCTGATATCATGATTAATTTTATGTGTCAACTTGATTGGGCTAAGGAATGCCCAGATAGCTGGTAAAACATTATTTCTGGGTGTGTCTGTGAGGAACAAATTAGCATATGGAAGAAATTAGCATATGAATCAGTCAACTGAGTGAAAAAGATCATCCTCACCAACTTAGATGGGCATCATCCAATGCCCCAGGGCCTGAGTGGAATAAAAGCAGAGGAGGGTAAATCTGCTCCTGATTGAACTGAGACTTCTGTCCTCGTACATTGGCACTTCTGGTTCTCAGGCTTTTGGACTCAGCAAGGGGCTCATGCCATCAGCTCCCTGGTTCTCGGGACTTCAGACTCAGGCTGCATTATACCACCAGCTTCCCTGGTTCTCCAACTGGCAGAAAGCACATTGTGGGACTGCTTGGACTTCCTAATCATGTGAGTCAGCTTCTATAATATATCTCCATATATGTGATAACTATGTCTATATCTGTTTCCCTTTCATTCTCTTTATCTGGTGAACCCTGAGTTACTATCACAACAATAAAGAGTTGTTGAATGTTTTTACCTAATTAAAAAATAATCACAAGTAGTTACAAAAAGAAAAAGAAAAAATAAAGAAAAACAGAAATTATTTGCTAAGAGAGATATGTATAAAGCAGATGACTGAGAAAAACAGAAGGGAAAGAGACATGCCAGACAAATACTGAGATTTTAGATAAAGTTATGACATTAATATAGAACTCTAATATGTAAAATTTTAAGACACAAAGATTTACTTTATAGCAATAATGCATTTAATCCAGAATATGCTTAACTGTCATAAACACATAAGCATATTTAATCAATAAATTCATAAGGCATGAATCACAGAAATTCAATAACTAAATATAACAGAAAACAAATAATAGGAAAATGCCCATTATCACTGTCAGCTCATGAGAAATCAATGTTAAAAATAAAAAAGGATCACATTACATTAAAAAATTAACTCAAAATGAATCGAAGATCAAAATATAAGAGTTAGACTGGGAAAACATTTTAAAAAGACATGGCAGAAATAGTTTATTATACATGCCTAATTTACAAAAGGTTTATACAAATGAATTAGAACTATATAACCAAAATAAGAAACAGGCAAAGGATGTAAATAAGAGATAGTCTAGAAAAAAAATACAGATGGCCAAACAGTTGAATATTATTTTTCAACCAAGAGATTAGATAGTATCTTATTTTATCAATGAAGTATGTAATCTTGTACTTATATATTTGATGGAGTCAGAAATTAGAGCAAATTTTCAAAAATTAGTGACAATGCCTGTCAAAATGTATGCATCTTTTTGAATATGCTAAAAATTGACCTTAAAGATACAATAACAAATTTTTGCTAAGAAAAAAGATGCAAGGTATACTTGGATTCATATGTACAAACACACAGAAAAGCTCTCATCCAACAATATAATCCCAGTAAATAAATCTGAGCTATATATTTAAGATAAACTAATACACAAACTACTTTTAAATAAAGTGGTTTGAGGTACACAGATAACAAACTACTTCCCTGTATGTTATGGAGGGAAAATTGCAAGATGCAGAACTATGTAGTGAGCCTGATCCTTTTTGAGCAAATCACATTAAAATACTATCAAAATTGATGTACATGTCAAATTTTTTGCTCTCGAAGATACAGCAAAAAAAAAAATAACAAAATGAATTCCTGGAGAAAGAGACTTGGGGTGCAGGGATCTGAGGCTCCCAGTCTGCACGGGTACATGCATGTGTGTTCGTGGGTATGAGGATATCGTAGAAACAACAATACACAGAGGCAGCTGAGATGGCTAGACAACCCACAACTCAACTAATTCAAAAGGAATCCAGAGTACAGTCGCAGGTAATTATATGAAATTCAGCTGAAGAAATCTCAGCGTGAACTCTAGGCTTGCCCATGACTATTAAGGCGTCGCGGAGTGTATGATCGTAATTGTATCTAGATCTCAAAGAGGGGGGATCAAATGATATCTGCCCACACTACATCAATTTATACTGTTTGTTGTGTATTCTGTAATTATATAAATTCTCTGGCTTACATTCCATGTCTCTTTCTAACTGTACCCTTTACCAATAGCCATCTGCATTGACAGCAACAAAAACATTACATTCATTGTCATTTGCTCACAGCCTTCCATATCTCTGATTTTTTTTCCCCAATGCCATTAAATGCTTTTCTTCTCTGAGAATCAGCTGCAGCCTTGGTAACTGCCTAAACTTGAACGTAGGTGAGAATTCTCTTCAGCCCTCTAAGCCTCAGAATATTTTTCTTTAAAATAAAGGGATTGAACTTCACATGTCTTAGCTCTAAAATTCCATGAACTTATGTTATATAAGTCTCAACCACAATTTTATGGACTTAGCTCTCTTACCTATGACCAATACTATTCTAGCAGAAAGAATAACTTTGCTATTAAGTCCTATACACAGAGTTGTCTAACTGGCAAAGAGTACAGGAAAGGTAGATACCTTTAAAACCCTTTGCTCTATCAAAATATCACTTTCGTATTGTTTAATAAATGCTTGAAATAATATAATCAATAATAGTGACAGACACACACAATTTTGTAGTAATAGTGGACAAAACTAGTTTTTAAAAACTTAAATTTAAATTAAATTAATTTAGTAAAAAATTAAATTAAAATTAAAAAAAGAAAAACAGAAACAATACATTTACACTAAGATCCAAAAGTAGATGATGTGTGACTGTGCTCACATGTGCCATATGTAACTTTTTAGATATTCCAATTTTTTTTCCTCTGCTATAAATTTCTTTTACTAGCATTTATTTCTATTTGTGAGTCCAGGTAAAAAATATCTCTACATTTAAGTACCAGAAAACTCAGCCTTGGCTATGCTAGAGAATCATGATCAGTATTAATTTTTAAAATAGTATTAACTCAACAGAAGAAACAGCATTTTTTTAATCACTTCATAATAGTATTTTGCACTGGGAGGTATTTCCTGACATAAATATTAGAGCCTATCAATTATTTTAGAATGATTCCAAATGTTAACAATAGAATACTTTCACTGGTACAAAGGAAATTGCCATATGCAAGATTAGAAGATAACAAAATTTGGCAATATGAAAGAAAATCCACATGAATTTTGGGGGTTACTATCCAACTTAAGGTTAATAATAAGGTTGTCAAGCAAATGTTATATAAATTTATGTCCAAATTTTTATTTAATTTACAGTATATCACAAGTACAGAATAAATGGCTATTAGAAAAACTTACCTATGCATATAAGATAATCATCTTTATTCAAAATACATAAATGAATATCAACCTCAGGTGGCACTGTCTGACTATTCAAAATGCCATAATATGCAACCAATGGTTATTAGAAGGCATCAAAAATAAGAAAATAGGGGGACAAGGAGAGGTTGTTTAAATGGTACAAACCTTCAGTATAAGATGAATAAGGTCTGAGGATCTAATGTATAACATGGTGACTATAACTGATAACATTGCATTGTATAATGAAATTTGCCAAGGAAGTAGAACTTAAATATTCCCACTGACAAAAGGTAAATATGTGAGATGATGCATGTGTTAAATAACTAGATGGGAGGAATCTTTTCACAATGTATCTGCATATCAGATCACTGTGAGGAACAATTTTTTATGTCAATTATATTTCAATAAAGCCACAATTTTTAAATAGGAAAAAGAAGAAATAAGAATATCAGGCACTACACATTTTATTGAGAAACAAGTGCCACTCTTGCATGTCATGTTTAACATCCTTCTTATATTAAAACCTATTCTGAATGAAATTAGAACTCTAAAATTATTAGGCAAATTTACCAGTGAAATAAGATAATATATGTCCACTTTTTTGGAGTGTCTTTTTAGAATCACCCTTGAGATTTGCATATATATGAATTCTTCAAACTCTTCAGGATTAGAAATCTCCTCTGTAATCAATAAAATAATCGAATTAGTTTATTTCGGACATCAAAGCACTGTTTGGAAAAGACATATCTCAATCAATGTGAATTTGGAATAATTCAGTAGATAATATTTTAAAAGGAAACCAAAGAAAGAAAATACAGATTTACTCATTATTTCAGTGGCTTGTAAGCATGGTGTTTGTTAGATAAACCTCTTAATTTAAAAAGCAATAAAATAGTGAAGAGTCCACAAAGATGGCAGAGTAGAAAACACTAGGAATCTGTCTTTGCACCTAAACAACAATTACACTGACAATTCTGCCTGATGCAACTATTTTTGAACTCTGCAGTACTAGGGTAAGGGGTGCACTCAAAATCAAAGCAGACCCACTTCAAGAAAAAATAAAACTAAGTCTAACGAGACCTAAAGGGTTGTCAATAAACTAATTACCTGTCAGAATACAACTTAATACTACTTACGAAAGAACTTAATACACACTCCTTACGATGGACCACACAATGTCCAGTGTATAATTTTTTTTAAATTGCTGGAGATTAAAAGAAATAGAAAAATGTGACCCACATTCAAGGAAAACATGGTCAACAGAACACACTAGACTCCAAGATGATCCAAATGTTGGAGCTGACAGACAAGGTCCCTGAGGACTGGGCCTCCTTGAACACTGTGTCAGTGCCATCCAGATATGGGTTCTTACCATTTAATGGTAGTAATAATTTAGCAAGGGTGTACTTGCTGAGTTTGCTACATATTAACTATTGTGCAAAGTGTTAAAAATGCTATACATTATATTGTTGAATCCTTGTAAAAACCCTAGATGATAAGCACTATTATTTGTCCTTTATTAGAAGTAGAAAATCTAAAATTTAGAGAGGTTAAGTAAACCACCCAATTCTGATGTATATGAAGAAATTAGGCACCTAACATGTAAGCATACACATTATATACAGGTAAAATTATGCATCTAATGAAGAAAATTTCAGACAAGCACATGATGCTCTGAGAAATCCTGTATTAGAAATGTTGATGGCTAAATAACAAATTCATTACCAAGATACTAGTTTGTCTTTTTGTGTAAATAAATTTCTAGAGTAGAAGAAAAACTAACCTATTGAAGCAGATTGTTTGCAGCATGGGTCATACAACTCCTGCAGAAGAGATAACAGACAGGACTGTCATGTTTACTCAGAGTAATAGAAAATATGGTTGCAAGGGCAATAAAATGCACCAAGTCTATAGCTAATACTGCAATTAAATTTTCATTTTACTGATATCTACTTAAAGTTCTTTAAACCTCACCAGTATAAAACATTGAATTTTGAGTGAAAAAAGCCAGAGAACAAATGATAATATAAATTCCTGTGAACTAAAATATATTGAATATATCAGACCTACAAATATTTCAATGTCTCAACTATACCTAGTAAAGAGGTTATAAATATGTATCATGAAAATATGAACATTTCCTTATTCACTTTCCTCCTTGAAATTCTTAAAATGAAGTATCTTCTACAGCCTTTGGAAAATAAGCTAACAGCCAGTGACATAAGACACGTTTTTTAATTTGTCTTTACAAGAGGGTAGAGGTCATGTCCATGTTAAGTTAACAAGTTTAAGTATACCAGGTATGTGTTCAAACTCCCATTTTTCTGCTCTTATATATTGATCTAAGAAGTTGTCAATGGTAATGGCATAGAAAAGAAGGTGGGATGTGTGGGGGTGGTCACAGAAAGGGGGCAAGTCTACACTGAGGCTCCTCCCACCTCCCCAGATTTTGCACCTACACTTTCCATAGAACCCTACCTCTTTTGAGGGAAACTTTTAAAGCACTATATCCAATGTCATTTCTGTCCATCAAAGCTTTTGTTGCTATTGTTTGGAAAGATAATTTTCTCCTCTCTTGGAAAACATAATTGTCTAATGAAAATAACAATTCTAATAATTAACTTATCTAATACTTACCATTTGTAAAGCATTGTGCTAAATGCTTCAATGCATTACACATGATAATTCTCACAACATTGTGCCATTTAAGTACAATATAATGAGGCTTAGAGAGGTTAGACGAATTACCCTTAGACTCAAGCTAGTGAGTGTTATGACATACTTTAATCTCAGCTCTAACCCAAAGCATATGTTTCTGATAACGACTACCTTTCAATAACATCTTTCTCTTACAGAAATGAATTTGTAACATTAAAATTCATGAGCATACATTTGTTCCAACATATCATATAAAAATAGTTAAAGGAGCTAAACACCATCAAAGATACATTTTAATAGTTTGTCAAATAACATTTTCTTTGAATAAATAATGTTTTCCCTTTGACAGTTTTAAATGTTTTATCTTAAAAAATAAGGAAAATGTTCAAATGTCTTAATTTTTCTTTTACCATAAATCTGGTATTGTTTTAGTCTAAAAGTTCTCCTCAAGCAGATAATTAGTATTATCAGTCAACACTTCTAAATGTTATTTAAAAATAAAATATTTTACAATGTATAACTGAGGAATAGCAGATTAACAGTTGAAGATGTCTGGAGGCAAGTACATAATCTAAAACCATTATTAAAATAATCTGTATGGCTTCTACAAGAGGAATATCTGAAATAAGATACAAGCATTAGGACATTTCTCTTTAAATTTTTCTCCCCAAGATACCATGTTTTTAACTTTCCTACAGCATATTGCTGTGGGTTTGTTAATCCTTCCATCATTTGCTATTATCTTTTTTTTTAATATGTATAAATATAAAGTAAATTAAATAATTGCTCAATTGTGTTTTAAATGATAAAGGAGGACAGTCATTGTACTATTAAAATGATAGAAATACCAAAATATGTTATAAATTGGTGACTAATTATTAACATAAAAATAAGAGCAGTATTTTAAAAGTTTATTTACAGTCTTGTAGAAAGACTTTGGATTTCTTTTAATTCTATTTAACTTAAATAAATATTATTTTCTTTCCAGGTCTTCGCACAACAGAATTTGACCCCACATTCATACTATCATTTTTCCAATAGATTTTCTGAACTTAGATTTTTGTTTCAAAGAGTGAACTCTTTGGGTATAACACAGCATTATCTATCATTTATGTCACCTCAGAATCCATAGATTCCCTCCGCAACAAAAATCTTATCCAATACCTCAATCTCCTTCCAATAGGACTTTGTCTAAAGAGGAAGAGGGGGCAACACCTGCAGGCCTCATCGCCCTTAGATCTTCTAACGTCACAAAAGAAAAATACCAAAGTGAAAGTCAAATGAAAAAACATAATTAAGAAGACATGAACGTTAGGCTTTTCAGAAACACAATCATCCATTGACTGGCCAGAGTCATTTTATTGTATTCTTTGGAAGGAATTACTGCTAAGAGTTAGTATATAAAGATTGTATGAAAGGAGTAACACTCGACTAATAGGGGTCGTATCAGTCAGCTCAGGCTGTCATAACAAACTACCATAGACTGGGTGGGTTAAACCAAAGAATTTTCTTTTCTCACGGATGTGGAGGCAGGAAAGTCCAAGATCAACGTCTGGCAGGGTTCAGTTTCTGGTGAGAACTTACTTCCTGGCTTACTTCCTGGATCTCTTAATTGCATCATTTTCTCCCGCGCTTGCTTTAATCTTATGTGTTTAGTACAGTAACACGCTGTACAGGTTTGTAGCCTAAGAGCAAAAGGCCCTACCATAGAGGCTAGGTGTGTAGTAGGCTGTACCATCTACGTCTGTGTAAAGTGCACTCTGTGATGTCTGCTCAAAGACTAAATCTCCTAATGACACCTTTCTCAGAACTGTAACCACATTGTTAAATGGGGCATACCTGTACTTCAAGCTTTTGATCCTCACTTTTCTTATAAATGTATCCGACAGTTTCAAATCTGGCACAGGGAATAGAACGCACAGTTAAGGCGATCCTAAATAAACCAGCGTTAAACATAATGTTAAAAAAAAAAATCCATGCACGAGTGGTTCACACTGTTGGAAAAGTCAACCAGATGTTTTCATGGAGCACACCCATACCCATACCCATACCCATACCCATACCCATACCCACTAGGTCTTGGCAAGATTCTGGAATCTCATAGAATATCAAGTCCCTGAGAAGGAGCTTCTCTTTTTCCTTAGTCATCTATGCACACGTGTTACCAGGGTGCAGCTAGGATCTACTGGTCCAAGCTAATGTCACGCCTTCAGGTCCAGCAGCTCAGAAGCTTTATGCCACTCTGGGGAACTGGGTTCTTTCACAAGACTGAGAAACCTGGTGCTTATGAAACAATCTCCCTAAACACATCACAGAAACTCCTCTTTTAAGCCAAGCATCTTGTTGTATGTTTTCTGGGAAAGTGGTAGTTTTTACTGTTCAAGAGACCACCTCACTCCCCTTACTCCCTGAAAAGTGTAAGGAACATTTTTCTTCCTCAAAACCTATTCTTCTCAAGAAGCTTAAGTTTGGGGCAAGAAAGCCAGTAAGTTTTCAAAGTACCTTCTATTTTCAGCCCAAATACATTTCTTTTTTTTCTTTAACGTATGTTTTATTTGAAGTAATAAAGCACAAAACTCATCTTTTTGAATGGGAAGAAAAGGAAGGGAAAGTGCAGAGAGAAATTAATAGCCAAATTGAAAATTAATGACATGTTCAAAATATTTTCATTTAGGCTTTAAACTTAAATTGTATGACCAATATTGTTAGTCATTAGGGAAATACAAATTAAAAACACAAAAAGATATCTTATATACCTATTAGAATCACTTACATTAAGAAAAAGAATTAACTGATAATACCAAAAGCTGACAAGAAAGTAAGCAATTGCTATGCATTGCTGGTGGAAATACAAAAAATATAGTACAGCAATTTTAGAAAACACTTTGGAATTTTCTTATAAAGTTAAGCATACACTTACCCAATGACTCAACACCATCAATCCTGAATATTTACTCCAGTGAAATGAAAAACAATGTTCATACACAAACCTTTACACAAACATTTACAGTTGCCTTATTCATAATCACAAAAAGTGGGAAATAATCCAAATGTCCTTCAATCTAGGAATGCATAAACAAACTGGAAATCCACAAACTGGAACACTGTACTAAACTAAAAAAGAATAAACTATTGATCCAGGCAATAAAATAGACTGGACAAAAAAAAATTTCATTCAGTGAAAGAAGACTCAAAGTGTTACATACTCTATAATTGCATTTATATGACATCCTGAAAATGGCAAAACTATAGAACCACAAAACAGTTCAGTGATTGACAGGGACTGGAAATGGGGGACGGAACTCCCTACAAAGAAATATGGAGGAATTTGGGAAAGGGATGAAATTGTTCTATATTTTGATTGTGGTGGTAGTTTCATGGCTGTGCACACATACCAAACTTAGAGCTATAACTAAAAAGGGTAAGTTCTATTACATGTAAATTATATGTTAATAAAATGTGAAGACATAATTATAATACTGTATTATGAGAAAAAATATTAGAGGGAACTTTGCCTGGTTTTTTTAAAGTTCTGTATGGCCCTTCCTGGTGTAGCTCAGTGGATTGAGCGCTGGCATGTGAACCAAAGGGTCACTGGTTCAATTCCCCAGTCAGGGCACATGCCTAGGTGGCAGGCCAGGTCCCCAGTAGGGGGTGCACAAGAGGCAACCACATATTGATGTTTCCCTTTCTTTCTCCCTCCCTTCACCTTCACCCTGTCTAAAAATAAAATAAATAAAATCTTAAAAATAAATTAATTTTAAAAATAAAAAATAATTAAAAAATAATAAATAAAAGCTCTATATGAACTCTACACCTTGAGCATTTACGAGTCCATATTGTGGTTCAAAATTTAGAAGAATACTGTCACTGAAAAGCTTGACTGGAACAGTTGTTCTTAACACTTATGCCCTAACTATATATAGGAGCGTCTCTCAAAAATGTTTCTCTTACAGCTTTTTACAACCCTTTTAGAAATCATATTAGGCAAGAAGTCCCTTGAGTTCTCTTAGAAAGAAAGGATATACATTAATGGGAAACTAATGGTGTCTTCTAGATATATGCAAAGTAGGAGGAAGAATCAATTTATTTGCTTTAATTATGAAAATTAAGGATAAAGCTGCTTTTCTCTCATAGAACATCTTCCTCACCACCTGAAGAGTTCAGTGATTGTTCTTCTTTAATCTAGTTAGAAGACTTCAAATATGTGGAAGGAAGGGAGAGACAGAGAGAGGGAGGGAGGACCAAGAACCTACATTGAATTTTTGGGGGAGGCAGACTCCTCAAACCTAAGCAAGATCCCAGATGCTGGGAAACTGGGGTGTAACCAGCATTAATGGACTTGTTTTTCACAAGCAGCACTTGTTAAAATATTTGAATAAGTATATTTTATTCTGCTCAAACACCAGCCAAATTCCAATATATGGTGAGTCACTGTTTAAGGTCTAAATACAAGATAGCAAAAATCAAAGAAAACACTTGTTCTATTTTCCATTAGTAATCTTTTAATGATGAAAACAATGATTAAATAAACATAAAAATTAAAATATTTTATTTTTTAAAGATTTTATTTATTTACTTTTAGAGAAGTGGGAAGGGAGGGAGAAAGAGAGGGAGATAAACATCAATGTGGGAGAGATACAACCATCAGTTGCCTCTCACCCTCAACTGGAGATCTGGCCTGCAACCCAGGCATGTGCCCTCACTGGGAATCAAACCCGAGGCCTTTGGGTTCAAGGCTGGAGCTCAATCCACTGAGCCACACCAAAAATTAACATATTTTAAATCACTTAGCTGAGACTTAAGTGATGAAAAAATTAGTGATTCAAATAGTCATTAAGTTATAGCCATTATAATAATACCATTATAATTTGATTCAGTAAATTTATCAACTGCATCCTGAGCCAAATTATGTCCTCCTAATTGAGTATAAGGTTAAAAATCTAATCTTATATAACTAATTTACAAAATGAATATATATTTAAATAATCCCAAACGTTTAAAAAGTTTTTCACTATATTTTTAATACTGCTTTTTGTCACAAATTTTATTTGATCATCACTTCGCTAGAAGAAAATAGGGTAATTTCTTTTATTTTCCACCTTTTAGAATCACTGAAAAGTTATTAGAATCAGTGACATACCCTTCATTTCAAGGTTGTATTACTTCTGTAGTCCTGATGGCAATTTGATTAAATCAATTCATTGTGCTTTTCCTCCTATGATTACCCTGCCTTTTAAATTTGTGTATGCTTAAATATTCCAAGTATTCTTTAACTTACTTTTAATAATCGACAGTTGGCCCTGCTTTTACTATATTTTAATTATACAGATTACTCTTCTTTATGTTCTTTTCCAAGGAAGATATAAAGAGTTATGAATCCATCACTTTAATATCACCATTATGTTCATGAATCTCCTCAACTAGAAGGCAGGTTACTTTTCCTTTCTGCAGAATAAAAATTTCAAAGTTGTTAATTATTCTCATCTACTTTTATTTTATTTTATTTCATTTTTTGACAAAGGACATTCCTAGATAAACAAATATTTTGTTTTGTCTTCTTTAGATTTCTCACGTCTATGTGGCAATATTTGAAAGGATGAAAACAGCCCCTTTCAGGCCCTCTTTATCAGAGCTAGCTATCTCTTCCCTCAGGTCTGTCAGACATAATTAACTTGTTTCTCTGAGTCTATTCTCAGGACTGGAGAGACTACCAGGAGCATCCCCCATGCAGGTGTTTTAAAAACTTACACAAACAGTACATACCAGACACAAACACCTGGACCCTGAACCCAAAGACAACAAGAAGACAAACTGAAGCTTGCACATTCAGCCTGAAACCTCCTGTTTTACATTTATACCCATGATACCCAGCTGCAACCCTCACCCCTTTACCACCCAATAAAAATCCCCAGCCCCAACATTTTGCTGCTGGTGTATCTCTTCACACCCAGTCCCTCTCCACTCTTGGAAGGTAAATAAAACTCTGCTCTCTGCATTTTCTTCTCTTTGTGAATTCTCTCACAGCCTGCAGCATCAGCCATCCTAACAATCAAATCTTCTCAAGTAAATTCACTTCTAGCCCAAGGCAACACTATCAATCTATTTGCTTCTTGAGAGGCATTTGTCTGTGACCAAAATATATAAAGCAGCAATCACACTGATGGACTTAATCATTAAAATTATCTCTACTATACTTACTGAATTTCTAGGAAGGGAAGGACAACAAAGTTCAAAGAGAAAAAGCTGAGATATTAGTAAAATGATTTGGGCTTCCTGGGGAGGTTCACCACATTAGATTATTTATTGGCATTAAGCGCCACAACGCAACCCAATGGCTCTGCCCTGAGCAGCCCCTTGTGTCCATCCTACCGTGTGCGTGGCGACGTCTAACACATAAGCTGGTCCTCCATAAAGGGAGGTAAAGAATCTAAGTGCCTACAAAGTAATGGTAAGAACAGAAACGTTTTCATTTGTTCCTGTTATAGTTGAAGGAATTTAAATAATCTCCCTGTCTTAAAGTCAATTGTGCCATATGATATAACCTAATCATAAGAATAAAATTCATTACATGCACTGTCCCCGACAATCTGCAGGGTGTTTATACCACGAGGTGGGTATAGTCAGGTCCACCAGAGAATTCTGGCATCTACAGTTTCCTAATTATAAACTGAAAAAAATCAGAGCATTTATTACCATGTAATCTCATGGTAGGTATTAATGGAGTGCTTCGTGCAATGACTGATACTGAATATTCAATAAAAGTTAATAACGTTTTTATAAACACATGAAGGATGGTAAATTAATACATAGATATTTAGGAAAGTTTCTCTCACTTTCTCAAAGACTCAATTTTATATAAACATTATTAACCTGGAAAGCATGAACTAAGTCTTTATATGCTCCTGGTATATACTTTAGAGGCTGTTTTAAGTAATTCAGTGATGTCCCTAGCATAAGAGCTCACAGAAAAGAATATAAAAGAGTGGTTTATCCACTCTGTGAAGTACAGAGCACTAAAGAGCTGAGACCAGGTGCTAAATCTAGGCTGACAGATGCCTTAGCAGCCTTTTCTGCATTCCATTTCATTCTTGGCTTTGTTAACCTGGTTGAGGCTTTGTTTATAGAATTTACGCATTTGTTTTTATATGCTTGTTTGGTTTTGCTTCCTGATGTTCTTTCTTAAGCTAGAAACTCTAAAAAGAATGGCTCACATTTGCTGCACAATGAGACTTTTAGGACATATAATAAGATATTGGTGGCGTATAATAGAAAAAGCTTTTCCCTCTTAGAGAATCAAGATGGAATTTCAAAACTTCTTCAGACAACGGAGTTTGCTTATAGAATCAGAAAACTTTTCATTACATCCCAGCTAACGTAATACCCTAATCTTTATACCAATCTAAATATATTTTATGTCAATGGCTAAACTCCAAAATTTATGGAAAGTATAACTTTCAACACAGTACCAAATTTTTACTCGAAAGTGACTGTAAATTAGAGAGAAGTGAGATTGGTGTATCTGTACTCAAAATATAAAGATATTTCAACTCAAACTAGTATGTTGTCACTTAGCACTATTAAAGTATTGTTTTAAAAAGTATTAAAGGCATCTTTGCATTAAATTGAATGAGATACTGTAATGGTTCTCATCATTTCCCACATTACATACGCATGCACATAGTCATGTGTAATAGTCAAACTGCCTATTGCTTATCCACATATGGGTATTTCTAGATACTCAACAATGCTTGTATTGTGGGTGGTCTTTCCTGGTGTAGGAATGAGGGTACCACTATCTCCACTATCTTATACTTAATGATAATACAAGTGTATCCAGATACCCCATTAGAAAAAAAAAAACTTTCTAGATAAATAATCCATAGGAAAACAATCTCTCTAGACAGATTTAATTCAAGTAAGGCCTTAGTAAAGAAAATGGCAATTTGAGATGTCAGATCACCAGAAATATTTAATTGTCTCAGCACATGGTTACATAGATAATTAAAAGTTCAAAACATTACCTCAGTGAAATCAATTATATAAACCTACATTTGACTAGAGGAATAAAATAATTAAAGCTGACTTGGGCAGGTAACACCCAGATAAATTCAGCAGTGTCCAATTATTTTACTTTGCTGTTTTTAAATGCTTTCTCTTATTGTGATCTCCTTAAATATTACAATTACCAAGTATCCTTACTCACAAAGTGATAGTGCGTCACCTGGATTCTCATACACAAAGATGGTCAGTTCCAATAATTAAGTGTTTTCCAAGCACAAAAATAGGTGTGCAATAAATCATGCACAATCTATGTTCCACTCTAGTTATAACTTTGGGCATTGATTTTTGGGGTGGCCAGATAAAGATGTTAATGGCTGAACACATGTAAAACTTAACATATCATAGGGAAAGTTATTGTGTTTATCAGCCTTGTTTACAAGTCTGGTTTCAGGGGACATTTTCCTTAATGAATGCTTAATGAAACTGGCTGTGTCTTTGGCATAACAGCAGTATATGTGAACAACTGAAAATATTTTCTATCTAACATGCATCTGGACTTATGGCTCTGAATCACATATAAGAGCACCCTTCTGGGAACGATACAATGCAGAACTGAGGTTCCTACCTAAATGAGTGACCCGTCATTCCCCCAACATCTCATGCACACAACTTTTTGCCTCGTGCTAATTCTAACAGCCATAGTGAGAAAATTATGTGTGCTATCTTCTTCCTTAATCTTTATTTGAAAGTAAAGCACAAAGGGTTCTGCTAACTTCTAACCCAACCATCCTCACTCAGTGTGGTGAGAACATCTCGGTTTTTCTTTCTTCGATCAGTAGTGAACAGAATGTTAGTTTGATATACATTAATTAACCCCAAATTTTTGAGAGAAAGGTAGAGTCCAACAAATATATAATGGCTTATTTAAAATAAAAATTGCATGCTATATAAATTCTTCATTATTAACTTTTTAATTATTATTTCTCTATTTTATTTCTTATTAACTCTTCTTAAATAATGTTATTTGGCCCACCAAACCAGGGTCTTTCCAATGATAAGATGTGAAGCTGGGATTTCCTCAGGAATTCATTATGGCTTTGCTCCCATAAAGAAATTCGTAAATGGATTATCATTGTTATTTTAATGTTACCAATATTTTCAGGTGTTACATTGGTAGACTGGAAAAAATATTAAACTCAAAAGTTAGTTTCTGTATTAGATCACTCTGCAAACTCGTCACTTAACTCTTCTACTCCAAAATTTCATCTGTGAAATGTGGTGGTTGCTTTAGCCTGGTTCTGAGTTTCCCTAAGTGCTGCTACTGCCTTATTCTTAGGAAATGCAACAGGGACCAGTATCTTTTATCTAGTTTCTTTCTTTTTCTTCTCTATTCCCATAATTATATTTTCTTCTTTATCCTTTTGCCTAACATTTACTCCCATGTGTTTAGGGCTATATCAAAAAAGAAAAAATTCATGCCCTCATTTTTCTTACAAAAAAATGAATAAATCTAATGTGCTGTGATACATACAAGAAACTTTGTAAAAAGAAATGTAGTTATTTTAATTCATTTTGGAATGAAGTGTACAAATAATTACTTCATAGGTAGGTAAAGACATACTAAGAACTAAAATGTAAGACCTTATAGTATCTATATTTATATGTACATATTTATCAATGATTTAAATTAGTATACATTTTGTTTTATTAAGAAATGCCTTATTTACATCACTGTAAAAAGTAATTCATTTTCAAAAATAATTATTGCTCTATTCATCAGCCAACTGCAATGCCAAACCCTGTGTTCCGTGCGGCTAATAGAATATCGAGAGGAGCAAGCACACTCTCCATAGTGATAGGATACGTTGTCTAATGGAAGAGCAGACAGAATCAAATAATCAGATGAGGAAATGTAGAGTTAAAAACTATCATATGACTCAGAAGACAGGGTACTGTTAAACTGTGGAAATTAGGATATGACCTACAACTGAAAAGCTGGTGAAGATAACTTACAGTAGAGGCATTTTACCTGATCTATAAAACGTATATAAATAGTGTTGCACTAGGTGTGTCTGAATGTGTGCGTGCACATTTTGGGGGATAGGAGTGGGCCAGAAAGAAAACTCTTCAGGGTTCCAGGCCATATGGCATAGATCACGGGGCAGAAAGAGCATTAAGCTCCATCAAGCAAGGCTGGCCTGGCTAGATAAAGAACAGCGAAGGTAAGTTTGGTGTAATATGCCAGAGCCACAGTCCGAAGAAATTCAGATGTTCCTTGTAAGAAAATAGGATATTTTTTATCTTCATCCCAAGAGCAATGGGAATCTATTAAAGGGCCAGAACCAGATGGGCAACATGCTCTGAATTTTGCCTTAAAGAGAATATTCTACAGTATGGAGAACTGATAGAAGGCAGTAGAGAGTGGATGTGTGGGGTGTGTTTGGCTGTCATTATTCTCAATAAAGAATAATGGTAGCCAAAACTAGAAAGAACTATTTACATATAAAACTCACAAAACATGAGGATGGTCTGAATAAGGGGCTGGAAAAAGAATTTTTAAAAGAGGATAGATTTTGACACACTGTTGAAGAATTAAATGAACAACATATTATCACAAAAATAATCCAGTAATCTTAGAGATTTATAAAATAATGGTTCATAAAATACCCTCAGTGTTACTAGAATATGCCCTGATTTTGTGTGTACGTGTTAAGATTCACCAATTTACTCTGTTGTCAATTTCAATCTCCACACAGCTCTTCATAGATGCCATTAATATTAAAGCAGATTTTAAAAGGTCATCAATGTACCTAGTGATACAATAATTTACTTGGGGGGACCAATTCAATGTCACTGCGAATATTTCCTCTGAAACAATCTGTATTTGCATTTTAGAGTAGCAAGCTTTTCCACATCCCCTAAGTGACTGACACCGACATTAGTTAGCCTTACAAACATCTAGATTGAATTACCTGCATCAGGCTAGTGGTTCAGAAGTATTTTCTCTAGTAGCTTGCCCATATTGAAGCTGTACTCTTATTTCTTCTTTTTATCTTTTCCCTTTTGGCTTGTTTTATAGGGACTGTGAATCTGGCATAAACATTTGGGACACACATCTCATTTGGAAGCAAGAGCAGCCCTCTGTTTAGATTCACTTCCTGATGTGCAGAATGTAGATCAAAGCACTGTAGCGGCTGACCAGGCAGGTCTAGAATTGCAAAATGTGTAAGGGGGAGGGGGGTATGATGTAGGATGAAGTTTCTTCTTAATATTGCAAGGTATTCAGAAATTTACATAAAAAAGCAGAAATGAACTATATATTGAAATTTAGTTAATTCATGTAATAACATATAACTCTTTAATATGTCAGATGAATAGCTTCAATTTTACTCAGAAGTATTCCTTCTATTCTTTCAGTTACCTAACTGAAGAAAGCAAAGGCAGACTTTACCAGTAGGGCTCTATTGATGTAAGACAGTATTCATAATTACTGACCTTAAGCCAGGAGATACTTCTTTCAAAAAATTTAACTAGTGTGAAATGATCACTGATGCTATATATAATTCTTGTCATATTAAGTGTTTTCTCAGTTAATCAACATTTATAGTGTAAGTTCCAACTCTGAAGTTAAGAAAATGTTAAATGACTAATAATTTAGATACTAATCAAGGGTAAAAATAAAATTCGTGCATACACACAGACACACACGCAATAAAAACATAGATTTAGCATTTCAAAGATCAATCCTCACCCAAATAAGCACTAAGTAAAGTAAAATCAAATCTAGTAGCTCAATTTACTATTTCTACAACAAAAATTGATTTGCATTTTAGCCTTGCCACAATGCTTATTTCCCAAATCCCAAATTCTCATTGACTCAGTTATGTAGAGTCTAATCTGAACTGCACCAAAGTAGCAGCTTAAGGAATTTGCTTTCCGTTCCTCACCTTCTCTTCTCTGCACAAAGGCAAACATCAAATTAGCCACCAAGTCCTATCAATCTCATTTTAACTTTACCGAGAGCATCCTATTCCGTCTTTTCTATTGCAACTATGTTGTTGAGATTCTCAATTAAACTTTATTATTAGCGAAAACCATACTTTTCTTTATTATTTAATTATTTATTTTATTGTTGTTCAAATACAGTTTTCTCCGTTTTCCTCCCACCCCACCCATCCCCACCTCTCATCCTCAATCTTACCTGCCTTTGGCTTTGTCCATGTGTCCATTATACCTATTCCTTCAAGACCCTCCCCCTCTCTTCTGGTTACTGTCAGTTTGTTCCTTATTTCAATGTCTCTGGTTCTATTTTGATCACTTGTTTGTTTTGTTGATTAGGTTCCACTTATAGATGAAATCATGTGGTATTTGTCCTTCACCACCTGGCTTACATCACTTAGTGTAATGCTTTCCAGTTCCATCCATGCCGTCACAAAAGGTAGGAGCTCCTTCTTTCTTTCTGCTGCATAGTATTCCATGGTATAAATGCACCACAGTTTTTTAATCCACTCATTTACTGTTGGGCACTTAGGCTGCTTCCAGCACTTGGCTATTGTAAATTTTGCTGCTACGAACATTGGAGAGCATAGGTTCTTTTGAATTGGTGTTTCACCATTCTAGGATATAATCCCAACAGTGGAATTGCTGGGTCAAAAGGCAGTTCCATTTTTAGTTTTCTGAGAAAATTCCATACTGTTTTCCACAGTGGCTGCCCAAGTCTGCATTCCCACCAACACTGTACTAGGGTTCCCTTTTCTCCACAACCTTATCAGCACTTCTTGTTTGTTCATTTGTTTATGATGACCATTTTGACTCCTGCGAAGTGGTATCTCATTGTGGTTTTAATTTCCATCTCTCTGATGGCTAGTGATGCTGGACATCCTTTCACATGTCTCTGGGCCCTCTGTGTGTCCTCCTTGGAGAAGCGTCTGTTCAGGTCCTTTGCCCATTTCTTAATTGGGTTGTTTGTCTTCCTGGAGTGGAGTTGTGTGAGTTCTTTATACATTTTAGAGATCAAATCCTTGTCCAAGGTATCATTGGCAAATATATTTTCCCATATTGTTGGTTTCCTTTTCATTTTGCTGATGTTTTGTTTAGCCATGAAGAAGCTTTTTATTTTGATGAAGTCCCATCTGCTTATTCTTTCCTTTATGTCCCTTGCTCTAGGGTATATGTTGGTGAAAATATTGCTGTGTGGAATATCTGAGATTGTCCTCTGTATATTCTCCTCTAGGACTTTTATGGTGTCATGACTAATATTTAAGTCTTTTATCCACCTTGAGTCTATTTTTGTGTGTGGTGTAAGTTGGTGGTTAAGTTTCATTATTTTGCATGTAGCTGTCTGGCACCACTTGTTGAACAGGCTATTTTTACTCCATTTTATGCTTCTGCCCCCTTTGTCAAATATTAATTGACCATTGAGACTTGGTTTTATTTCTGGGCTCTCTATTCTGTTCCACTGATCTATGTGCCTGTTCTTATGCCAGTACCAGACTGTTTTGATACCATGGCCTTGTAATATGGTTTGATGTCAGATACTGTGATCCTTCCTACTTTGTTCTTCTTTCTCGAAATTGCTGCGGCTATTCAGGATTGTTTATGGTTCCATGTAAATTTTTGAAATGTTTGTTCTATATCTGTGATATATGTCATTGGTATTTTAATAGGGATTGCATCGAATCTATAAATTGCTTTGGGTAGTATGGGCATTTTAATGATGTTAAGTCTTCCAATCCATAGTTTCTTCCAAGACACTTTGTTTGTGTCTTCCTTAATTTCTTTCTTCAGCATTGTGTAGTTTTCTGAGTATAGGTCTTTTACCTCCTTGGTAAGGTTTATTCCGAGGTACTTTATTTTTCTTTTTGCTATAGCAAATGGGATTTTTTTCCTGATTTCTGTTTCTGATACTTCATTGTTGGTGTACAAAAATGCCTTTGTTTTCCTATTATTGACTTTGTATCCTGCTGTTTTGCCATATTCACTTGGTAGGCTGAGTAGTTTTTTGGTGGAATCTATAGGTTTTTCTATGTCCACTATCAGATCATCTGCAAACAGTGACCATTTTACTTCCTTCTTTATGATTTGGATGTCTTTTATTTCTTTTTCTTATACAGGAAAGATCACTGTAGCTAGGACTTCCAATACTATGCTGAATAGAAGTGGTGAAAGCAGACATCCTTGTCTTGTTCTTGACCTTAGTGGGAAAGGTTTTAGTTTTTGCCCATTGAGTGTGATGTTGGCTGTAGGTTTCTCATATATAGCCTTTATTATGTTGAGGTATGCCCCCTCTACTCCCACTTTGCTGAGTGTTTTTATCACAAATGGGTACTGTACTTTTTTGAATGCTGTTTCTGCATCTATTGATATGATAATGTGATTTTTATCTTTTCTTTTGTTTATGTGATATATTATGCTTATTGATTTACAAATATTGTACCATCCTGGCATCCCTGGGATAAATCCCATTTGACCAAGGTGGATGATCATTTTAATGTATTGCTAGATGTGGTTTGTCAATATTTTGTCGAGGATTTGTGTCTATGTTCATCAGCAATATTGGCTTGCAGTTTTCTTTTTTCCTTGTGTCTTTATCTGGTTTTGGGGTTAGGAAGATGGTTTCATAAAGAGTTTGGGAGTATTACCCCTTTCTGTATTTATTGGAATGGTCTGAGAAGGATAGGGTTTAGTTCTTCCTTAAATGTTTTGTAAAATTTTCCTGTGAAACTGTCTGGTCCAGGGCTTTTGTGTGCCAGGACTTTTTTGATCACTGCTTCAATTTCACCAGCTGTTATGGGTTTGTTCAGGCTTTCTGCTTCTTCTTCATTTAGTTTTGGAAGATTATATGTTTCTAGAAATTTGTCCATTTTACCCAGGTTTTCAAATTTCTTGGCATATGGTTGTTCATAGTAATTTTTTACAGTTCTTTGTATTTCTGTGGTATCAGTTGTAATCTCTCTTTCATTTCTGATTTTATATATTTGAGTCCTCTCTCTTTTTCTCTTGATGAGTCTGCTTAAAGGCTTGTCAGTTTTGTTTATCTTTTCAAAGAACAAGCTCCTGGATTTAGAGATCCAATGAATTGTTCTTTTAGTTTCTATGTCGATTAATTCTCCTTTGATCTTGATTATTTCCTTCCTTCTACTTGCTCTCGGCTTTGTTTGTTGTTGTTCCTCCAGTTCTTGTAGATGTTGTGTTAGGTTGTTTATTTAAAATGTTTCTATCTTCTTTAGATAGGCCTGTATCACTATGAACTTCCCTCTCAGAACTGACTTTGCTCTGTCCCATAAGTTTTGGACTGTTATGTGTTTATTTTCATTTGTTTCCAGAAACTTCTTGATTTCTTCCTTGAGCTTATTATCAAGCCATTCATTGTTTAATAGCATGCTATTCAATCTCTATGAATTTGAGTGTTTTGAGTTTTTTTCTTGAGGTTGATTTCTAGTTTCAGGCCCTTGTGGTCTAAGAAAATGCTTGATATGATTTCAATTTTCTTGAATTTGTTTAGGCTTGTTTTGTGTCCTATTATATGGTCTATCTTTGAAAATGTTCCATGTGCATTTGAAAAGAATGTGTATTTTGCTTCTTGGGGATGAAAGGTTCTATGTATATCAGTTAAGCCCATTTGATCTAGGGCATTGTTCAGTGCCACAATGTCATTATTGATATTTTGTTTGAAGATCTGTCCATTGTTGACAGTGGGGTGCTAAAATCCTCTACTATAAGTTTCTTGCTATTTATATCTTTCTTGAAGTCCTCCAGGATTTCCCTTATATATTTGGGTGCTCCTATGTTGAGTGTATATATATTTACAATGTTTATTTCTTCTTGATGGATTCTTCCCTTGAGTATTATGAAATGTCCTTCAGTGTCTCTTTTTATGGCTTTTGTTTTGAAGTCAATTTTGTCTGATACAAGTATTGTTACTTTGGCTTTTTTTCCTGTCCATTTGCTTGGAATATTTTTTCCAACCCTTTACTTTCAGTCTTTGTAGGTCTTTTGTTCTGAGGTGAGTCTCCTCAGGTAGGCAGCATATCTGTGGGTCCTGTTTTCTTATCCATTCAGCTACCCAATGTCTTTTGATTGGGGCATTTAATCCATTAACATTTAAGGTTATTATTGATAGGCACTTATTCATTTTTCCCCCTTTGTACCTGGTGTTCCTCTCTCTCTCACTCTTTTTCTTCCTCTTCTAGTAGCAGTCCCTTTGGTGTATCTTGCAGTATGGTTTGGTGTAGGTGTATTCTTTTAGCCTTCTTTTGTCTGAGAAACTCCTTATTTCTCCTTCCATTTTAATTGAGAGCCTTCTGGGTAGAGTGTCTAGGTTGCAGGCCTTTCCTTTTCATCACTTGGAATATTTCTTGCCATTCTTTTCTGGCTTGTAGTGTTTCTGTTGAGAAATCAGCTGCTAGCCTTATTGGAGCTCCCGTGTATGTTGCTTTTTGTTTCTCCCTTGATGCTTTTAAGATTCCCTCTTTGTCTTTAAAACCTGGCATTTTAATTATGATGTGTCTTGGAGTAGGCCTCTTTGGGTTCATCTTGATTGGGACCCTCTTTGCTTCCTGAGTTTGCTTGGTTTTTACTCTCTCCAGTTTGGGAACTTTTCTGTCAACATTTTTTCAAACAGGGTTTCTATCCCTTGCACCTTTTCTTCTCCATCTGGTAGTCGTATGATTTGAATGCTGTTGCATTTTATCTTGTCTTGCACTTCCCTTAACCTGCCTTCATATCTTTTGAGTCTTTTTCATGCAGCTGCTCTACCTGGGTATTTCTTTCTACCTTGGTTTCCAGCTCATTAATTTGGTCCTCTGCTTCATCCATCCTGCTTATAATTCCTTTTAGTGTGTTTTTTATTTCATAAATTGTCTTCATTTCTTCCTGGTTCTTGTTTATAGTTTCTCTTTCTTTTTCTGCACCATTGTAGTTCTCACTCCGTTCTTTGTAGTTGTCTGTGAGTTCCTTGAGCATCCTTATAGCCATACTTTTGAACTTGATATTTGTTGGTTTGCTTGCCTCCATTTCATTTACCTCTTTTAGTGGCGGGTCTTCCATTCCTTTTGATTGCAGGTTCTTTCTTTGTCTCCCCATTTGAGGTGATGCTTTTTGTTTGCTTCTGCGATTCCCGATGCTCTGCTTTGCCAGTTGTCTTCATATGGTGAACTTCTGTGGTAGGACTTCTGGCGGATTCAGTGGTGTGGTCTCTGATCTCCTTGTCTCGATGCCTAGGGTTGCCCTTTCTTCTGTTTGTGTGAGCTTTCTTGTTATACTTGCTTTTTTCCTGTTTGTGGCTCCTTTGTTGGCAGTTCTCTGCTCCAGTGAGTTTACTGGTATTCACAACTCCCATCTTATCTTGTATGTGATCAGGGGCAGGGCGAAGGTGAAATGGGTTAGGACAGTGGGAAAGTATTCTATGGGATTTAAAGCACCAACAAATAGAGAACAGATAGATCCTTTGGAGAAGTACCACAAT